>CM031241.1:226909925-227223658 GCA_018340775.1 Taxus wallichiana var. yunnanensis
TCAATAAGAATCATCAAATCACATAATTTAATCATCATCAAAGCTAAGAAATGATATCAATCATTTAAATTTTCTAAACATTTCAATTCTACCATTTTTACCAATATCAATGAATCACAAAACTAATCCAACACCAAAACATAATCAATACGTCAAGAATCCAAAGTGTCAATATATATAAAGTAATCATGCTAGATCATCATCTAGTGTTGAAATACATATCTATACATATGATCCATAATATGAGTCACCACATATCTATAATAAAAAAATCTATACTGTCTATCAAAATGAAAATGAAATATAATAATGTCCATCTATCAATATTTACTGATCAAATATGATAACAAATTCCATGTCTCTAGTCCATAGTAAAAAAATCAGAGTAAGATAATGTTTAAGAGGAGTGGGCACTATACTCCCCTCCCTTAGACTCGACTTCCTCATGGAAGTCACTGGAATAAGTTCGGGAACTATGCCCTCAAAGGTGTGGCATCATCCCCTATAGCTAGTTGTCTCTCATCGTACTAATCCTAATGGACATACATTTGATAAATCTCATGCCCTTGAAGGCCCAAGGTCCTGTGCTCTAAAATGTGCATGGGCTCCACCATCACCTTATCCATGCTCCTTCACTTGCAAATGGTGCAATCCAATAATATGAGAAGGATCTGGTATGTATCTCTTAAGTATAAAACATGGAACACATCATGGATGTGAGATTAGTTGGGTGACAAAGCTAAGTGGTAGAGGCTAAGGGACTAACTCCAAGATCTAAAGGGACCCAGAGTATTTTCCATAATGGATAGGGCTCTTATGAGGCCTGACATGAAGGAACACCTTTGTGCCAACCTCAAAACTATGATCTATCCTCCTCTAATCTGCATACTTCTTCTGTCTATCTTGAGCCTCATGTAACCTCTGTCTAATCAAGATAACCTAGTATTCCATGTCCTATAACATAGCTGGCCCAAGAGATACCTTTCCTCTAACCTCTCCCAACTCAACGATGTCCTACACTCCCTACCATATAGTGCTTGAAATGGTGCCATGCCGATGGAAGTCTAAAAACTGTTGTTGAAATCAAACTCAAACAAGTATAAATACTCCTCCCATATTGACTGATGATCTATGATGTAAATCTGAAGCATGTCCTATAAAATATGATTCACTTGATGCGTGGGACCATCTTCTCGAGGGGAATGATAGGATGTACTAAAATTAATTATCGTACCCAAGAGCATGCTGCATGGTAGTCCAAAAATACGAGGTATACAAAGGATCACGATCACAAATAATCTTCCATGGAATCCCATGAAGTATGACTATCTCATCCAAGTACACTCATGACACACCACACTAGCTATATAGGTGGTATTCATCGTAGACAAAAATGAGCCACTTTTGTCAATTTATCAACTGTGACCATAATCACGTCGTGGTGATATCTTGACATCGGTAAACAAACCATGAAATCCATGGAAATGGTTTTCCAGTTCCATTCCAGTATGGTATGTAGATAAAGAAGGCCAATGCGATGATAATGCTAAGCCTTCACCTTTTGACACTCCAAACATCGAGACACATACTAAGCTATGTCTCTCCAAATTTCTCTCCAATGATACAACTATCTCAATGTGGCATAGATCTTCTTCACCCCAGGATGGGATGAATAAGGTACATGATGAGCCTCTACCTATATATCCTATCACAACCCACCATCTCTTAGGTACATATATCCGACTCTATATATGATGAGTACATTTGTATCTAATTTCAATCCCTCAAAATTCCTCTCAAGGGGTATCGAGACTCAATCTCTTCGCTCTAGCTCTTAGGTAGAAACTGCATGAGGAAGCTACTATGCAAGATCTTGCTCTGTAAGTTCATATCTACCAAGTAGCCATAGCCAAATGCCTCTAATGGCTCAAAATATTTGTAACCACATTATCCTTCCCCTTCACATGCTCAATCTCCATGTCATACTCACATAGAAGCTCTATCCAATGTCATTGACGAGGCATTTAGATTGGGCTCTGTGAAGAGATGTCATAGGCTCAAGTGGTTTGTCCTGAGAATGAATCTCCCACCTAACAAGAAATGATACCACCACAATAAAGCATGTACACTACCGTAAGATCAATATCATGAGTCATATAGTTGAGCTCATATTCCTTGCATTTTCGAGACTCTGCATCAAAACTCCTTCTATCCCTACCATCAAAGCATATGTGTAAACAAAGAAGTCCCTATGTGGATCCAACATTGCTAAAATAGGAGTTGTAGAGAGGCACTCCTTGAGTCTTGAAGGCCTTCTCACATTTTTCTGACAAGATAAAATTCTTCCCTTTCTGCTAAGGGAAGTGATGGTATGAGAAATCGAGAGAAATCCTAAACAAATATCCTATAGTACTCTGCTAATCCCATGGAGTTGTATACCTCGGTCACACACTAGTTAGTAGACACTGGTCAATCAATAATAGCTCTAATGTTAGAAGGATCGAATGTGATACCTTCCCCAGATATGATGTGACCTAGATACTAAACTTTATCTGAAATAATGCACACTTCTCCAAGTTCTCGTAAAGTTTCTTTTGTCGAAGGAACTACATAACCTTTCAAAGGTTCTCCTCGTGTCCCTCACGTTTGCATGAGTATATAAATATGTCATCTAGAAACGTGAGCATGAAGCATTCCAATAATGTCATGAATACGCCATTCATAAAAATCATGAATAATGCGGGGTATTTGTCAAACCGAATGACACCACTATGAACTCATAGTGGCCATATCTCATGTGGAAAGGCTATCTTATGAATATCTACCTCCGTGATCCTCGGATGATGGTAATAACTTGGACTTAAGATCTATCTTGAAAATATTATGGCCCCATTAATCTGATCAAACAAGTAATCATAATTGCGTGGAAGGGGGTAACGATTCTTAATCGTTACTTTGTTCAGTTGTTTATAGTCAATACACAATCTCAAGGATCCATCCTTCTTCTTAATAAAAATCACTAGTGCATCCTAAGGGGATACACTAGGATAGATTAGGCCCTTCTCAATAATGCCCTCCATTTGTAACTTGAGCTCACAAAGCTCAGAGGTAGTGATCCTATATGGCGGGCATGAGATAAGCTCAGGTCTAGGAACCAAATCTATATGAAAATCTATCTCACGTTCAAGTGGTAGACTAGGTAGCTTGCCAGGAAAAACATCTGAAAACTCTTGTAAAATGGGGTGATCATCAAGTGAAGGCCCACTTATCTCATCCTCTGATATGTCACTAATAGTAATAACATATAACTGACATCCTCGAAGCACACACCATTTCAGCTGTATATTGGATATGGTGTGAATAGAAACATGCCTCCTAACTCCAAGTATCACCGACTCAACCCCCAAATTATTTGGACAAGATATAACCTTTTTTGCTCTATGTGCGATAACCAATCCATACCCAAAATTATTCCATAAGAACCCAAGTGAAGGATGCAAAGATCCAAGGTCGTGGTGAAGGGTCCTAGGTCAACTACACACTCCTTAACTAAGGAGTCCACTGAGAGCTTTGGCTCTAGAAGCCATCTCAACATCCCAACTAAGGCCCTTCCTAACTTCCACCAGCCTACATCACTCTACTAATGATGGAGAAATAAAGGAATTAGAAGAGCTTGAATCAAACAAGATAGAGGTAGAAATACCATCGATACTACCTGAAGTCTCAATCACTGTACCCTAGTGCTCTCTCTTAGTGGTTCTTGACCACTACATAAATCCTATGGCTCTTGGCCATGTCACCAACTATAGGATTTGAAATAGGTCCTTTACCCTTATTATTAGGGTTCTGTGGACACTCTCTCCAATGATGTCAATGTACACCACATCCATAACAACCACCATGATCTCTCCAATGAGAATGAAACGACTTCCCATAGTGCTCTAGTGGTGTGGGGTAGATCCAATGATCATGCCATGGACTATTGTGGCCAATGCTTTGATGAGATCTAACCGACCGAGCTCTAGGTGCTCCATGTCTCCTAATGGGTCCTTTAAGAGGAGGCCCCATACTCCATCCTCATTGAGTATCAAATATCTATGGAGGTCTAAATAGTGGACAAGATTTGCTACTGCTTGCGAGGTGGATTTTATGGTGGCATGAAAGAAGACTGTGTTGAACCGTGTCCAACATACAGGAGAGGAGATGCCCCCTCTCAATCGACTATCTCACATTTATAATACATATCCTCACTCTATCACTGGCATGTTGTGTCTTCCCCCTATTTCTTCTACAAATGTAGGCCTTCTCAATGGCCTTAGCTAATGTCTATGGATAATGAATGTGTACTGCACCTCCCAAATCCAAGTTTAGGCCCCTGATGAAAATGTGAATCCTAACCTACTCATTTCGCATATGTCGAAATAAATCAAGTTTAGAAACCAACTCTCACACTCACCAATGTTATAGATGCCTATCGCAGATCATGAAACTCATAAATCCTCTCTTAATAAACCTCTTGAAATATATATACATGAAATGTTCTTAAAGATCTCCTATATAACAGCTTTCTTAATCCACGTGATCTTGTTCTCCTCTTTCCTCCACCAACGCTCGCTCCATCTCTCAGAAGATGAATCATAGCATGAGCCTTTGTTTTTCTAGTACACTGGAATAGCTTGACGCATCCTCTCAAGCTCACTAACCAAGCCTCTGCCTAAAATCCTCCTATAAAACCAACATAATGGGATGGATGAAGCTTCATGATACCATGAATGTGATCTTATGCTGATGTCTATCGGCATTTAGGTCTCTCCACATGATCATCCCTCGGCCTAGGGCTCCTAGATCTATCTCTATGTCATTGTAGCCCTATCTCCATGTCCTCTTTGTGGTGAATCTCATCTAGTTGACTCCACATGGGAGTTCTTTGCTCTATACTCCTCACTATATCATGAAGGTATACAAGCCTCTATTAATGGATATATATCATGCTAGCTAGATCATTCCCCTCGATCCACCTCGTATAGCTACATTGACCTCCTAAAGATCTCGTAGGATCTACAAAATATAGGGTAACTATTTCTTCTCTAGGGGTGGTATATCTAACTCCTATAGAAAATGACCTCATTTGGTTCATGCTCTCCTGCCTAAAACCAAGATGAGAGTTATTCATCATCATTTAGGTTTTTTCAGTTTTCTAAGTTTTCTATGTTTAAAATATCATGCAATATCATGTGTTCTAAGTTAGAGTTATGCTAAATTTATCATTTGTGTTTCATGTGTACCTGTGGTCCAAGCATTGAACCCATGGCTCTAATGATACAAAGTGTAACACCCAAAAATTCGATGTTCAAAACCATACTAAAACCTATTAATCTATTGGGGAAAATTTAGGAGATTTTTTTTGTTTAAAAGGTCATAAGAGTAAAACATTGGTCATAATTTAATTAATTTATGATTAATTATTTATCTCATTTGACCACTTAGGTCCCTGATAAATTTTATAAAATAATTGTTAAGTTAAAGTAGCGAAATTTACCTCTTTACTATGTTTTTATTTATACCATTATTATACCTTTATTCTAATTAATTAATTTTCATATAAACATTTTTCCTTTTTAACCCCTTAGTTAATTTAATTAAAATACCCATTTAGCCACTTTGGTTTTAATATCTAGCATAAACATCATTTAATTATTTATTAATCTCAAATTAAAGGAGGGGGTCAAAACAAAGTCTAACCCACAAATGTACGTACCATTCCCAAAAAATAACATCACTTAAGTGATGTAGGATTCATTCTAAACCATTGGATTAGATCTATCTTGGCCATTGGATCTTAGGTTAGACTAAAAACCCTATAAATCCTTATGAGCACTCCTCTTATTCTCCTTTTTCTTACCCTATTATTATCATTTTCTCTATTTTGTTTTGCAGGTTAAGGAAAAATGGAGGCCATGGAGCCAAGGAGAGATTGTGAAGGATTTGCTTGGTTTGGAAGGATATACACATTTTTGGCTGCTTATTTTTATTTGTATCCCTCTCCTAGGGTTTGTCAAGAGTATTACTTTTTTATTTGTATATAATTTTTGAGAGCTTACCCAAATCGGGTTATGGACTTTATTTACCCATTTTATTCTTTGTTACAAAAGGGTATATACACAGATCTATATTTATATGTATATATGTATATATATACACACCCATTATGTATTGTATTTTTTTAGAATTTATTTTAAAATACCCGTGAAAAACCAATTTAAATATAATGCGAGGATTAACAAAAACGACTCTGAATATATATATGTGTGTGTATATATATGTATATATATATAATATATGGATCAGTCCAGATTAAACAAAACACATCATCGTTAAGATACATTGTGCCTGACCATAGTTTTATTTGGGAGTTAAGGTTTTATGGGGGCAGGGGCATCATGCCACCCCAATATTGCTTAATATAATCATATTCAAGCCAGGGGCACCATTCACCCCTACCTTGTTCAAATATGACTTTTTTAATTATAATATTTGCTTTATAAAAAAACTAGACCAATTGGTGTTTAAATATTAATTTTTTATTCATAATAATATATAAAATATATAATATAATATATATATTTATATATAGAATATATTTAATATATTATACATGACATACACACATATATTAGATAGTTACATATAATTCAAATATATATATATATATATATATATGTGTACATATATATATAATATATATAGAATATATTATATATTATATATATACACACATATTTAGATTTTATAATTATATATATATAATCTTTATTTTTCTTTGTGTTTATTTAATTCGAAATTTATCAATCCAAATTTGATTTAAATAGAAATATACAAGCACAAGTAGTTTTATAAGTTTATAAATATTTCAATATGTGAAATAGTTGTGTTTCTAGCCTTTTCCATTTAAACTAATTGTAAGTAAATGCAAAGAACATTCTTATTGGGTTGATAAAGATCATTGAGATGTCTATATTATCTAGTTTACAATGATGAGAGAAATGTGATAAGCATAGTAACACAATTAAATAAAACTCTTTTTTTTGTTCATATTTACCAATAATACTACAAAAGGGATCAACATACACCTTCCATGTAAGAACACTATTATTTTAAAATGAAACCATAATGCAACTTTTGAGTCGATATTTAAATTTGAAAATAAAATTTTCCCATTCCAAATAGGATAATTTCCATTAATAAATCTAATGCACTCTTGGTGTAATTTACAAGTCTGAAGGAGGTATACTAACAAAAAGATGCAATCTTCACATGCCTCCTTTCCAAATATACATTTTTGAATAATCAATACAAATCAATCTTTCATAATACATTTACAAGAAGGACAACATGGATTTTTTTTTACAAAAGTAGGATTCATTCCTATCTTCTACATAATGCAACTATGTTCAAGGCTTCAACTTGAGCTCCTCCATTTTCTTTAACTTCCAAAACAACAACAAGAAAGGGGGAGTAGGCAATGCTCTCTGCCCAACCAATATTCCAATGAGGAGAAGAAGCTATCCTCCTCATTAGCCCCCGAGCCCCAACCATAGAGCAATAAGGAATGGATATAACCAATGAAAACTTTCACAAATACTTCCACATTACAACACACATGAAAAAATCCTTTAACACACAAACAAGCACAAAACAACAATATCAATAGAATGCAACTTTTACAAAACAAGGCCTAAAATCTCTAAGCCAAGGGAGAAAGGAAATATGGGGAAATCACTTATGCCTCCTAATGGGTTAAGTGTCCACCTTAAAAGCATCCAAATATCTTCATCCACACAACAAAAACTCTTATCCCTCCTCAAACAAACTCTTATCACTCCCTTAAGTATTATCATACAAAGATAAGTAAGAATCTCTTATCTTAAAAAGGTGGGACACTCAACCCAAACTCCCTCCAAAATATGTAAACAATACTCTTATCCCTCCCTCAAAAGATCCCCATATTCCTTCTCCTACACCATCTTAAGGCCATACTACCCAAGTCCCAAACATGCACACACAAACATTCATTTTACATACAACATACATATAATAAAATAAAATTGCAAGGTTTAAGTCCCTACCTTTCCATTGCAAGAATCTTTGATCCACAATCACAACTCTAAGCTCCTTCCAAGCTCAAGCCCAAATCCAAACAAGCTCCAAAACTCCAAGCAAACAACTCAAGCCAAAAATCTCCAAAATGCAAGTGCACAACCAAATCAAGTAACCCCCAAACTATCAAAATAACTTGTATAAATAGAAAAGAGGAGAGGAGGGTGAGGTGGCTCCATGTAGGATGCCACATCACTTCTCTTCAACTCCACATCACCAAGTCAAACATAAAAACCAAAGCTAATAAATTGGTGGGTGAGGATATGAAAATTCTTTCCACACAAAATCTCTCACTCCATACCTTTAAGGACAAAATTAAACACTCATGTAAGAAAGTGCAATAAATTTCACCTTTTTACCATTCAAATTACATATCGGGGCCTAAGTTTGACCCCTTATACAATAGGTATAGTTGGTATGTGAATTTAAGAGGTGTGGGACAAGCTTAACTTGTCCCACAAGCCTCCAAAAATGGATCCAAATTCAAATTTCGGGATTTGAGGGATGGGTTGAGTGCACAACACTCACATTAATTAAATTCTAACTCATATCAATTAATAACATGGAAACCTACCCAATTAAATGCCCCTTTGTCACATCCCAACAATTTAATAAACATGATTAATCAACTTAAGTAAGAGCACATTAATTAACAATAATAAATTGAAATACACAACAATAATAAATCACATATTCCACAATAATTAAAGAGGAAAAGGAAAATTAAACATATCCCATGGTCACATTTTGAGGTCATCTCCCCATGGGGACCTCCTAACAATCTAACAACACAAAAAATATAATTGAACATAAAGATGCCATTGTGACCTTCATTGCATCCAACTAATAGTCTATTATGTTTAGTCTCCTAACCCCCTCTTGTTTGTTGTGATATTGTTGTCACCAAGTCACGACACCCTTTGAATGGCCAACCTATAAGTAGGATGAATGAGATCACCCCTCAAGTTGTGGGACCTGGGCTCGAGGTGAACCTCCAGATAAGGTTGACTTCCTTTTCCTACACTAAGTGTTGTACTACTCCTAGTGTAATAAAATGGTTACCCAGTCCTATACTAACATTGCCATGGGTTTTAAGGAAAGAGGTTTGTAAAAAAGGAAACCATACTAGGGATGGTGATGCACCGAATAAAAGGATATTTTAAATCTCAGGAAGGGTTAATGTGAGTAGGATGCAAACACCGTTAGTCACCTTCACCTATTGCAACTTTGAAAGGGCACAAAATACGAAAGACCAAAAGCATGCGTTTCTTTGTTAAACTCGAAGTATACATAATAGAGAGATACAATTTTATTGAACACATAATTAACTAAACATGAGGATAGAACACATGCACATGTCAAACATCCATTTCATTGATTGTAGCTAATGATAATGCAACTTTTAACAACAAAGGAAAACAATATTTCCACAACTAACATAAAATATGATTACATTACTTCCTCATAACATAAAATAGATAATCTCAACTAAAGGTAAGCTAATCGTTCACACTAAGGAATTATGCATTCACAAAGAATATACTGATCAACCATTCAACACAATAGATCAGGTTCTTCAAGGAAAGATATCAATCTGAATATAATTAAAAAAGGTTTTAAAATCTCTAAAGCACTCTTCCAAGCATGAAGAACTACTTCAGCAAAAAATATCTATCTATATCCAAATGACTCCATGCACATAACTATTTATAAGTTCTTTAGGTGAGCCATTATAACTGGGCCTTCAACTAACATTTTACTAAAAATATAAATTCCATTAATTCAAGGGAACATGATCCCATAAAAATAAAAAATTTTTTTTGCAAGGGTTTGACTAAGTCAACCCTAAAATTTTGACCGAACGAGAGCTTGGACCTGCCCTTTCATGGCTTCTCAACTTTGGCATGGTTCTCAAACACCTTCTCCTTTCGCAGGTTTTTGTTGTGCTTCCTCCCACATAGCCATCCAATGTTTGTATTCGTAGAAACACTTGATGATTCCCTGAATTTCTTCATCCTTTGGCCCACATGCGTAGTGATTTACTACATCTGATATCTTGATTTATCTTGTGATCTTGGCTGGAATCCTTCTATGTTTACTCACAACTTTGTTTATTCTTCTTGTGAAATTTTGGCATAAAACCAATCTATCAATGGATTCATTGCTGAAAGTTTTGGTAACCTCGTCATCACGCATCACCAAATCTCTGAAATTTTCCTTGATTGATCTTCTACGAGAGAATCGATTTTTTCATTGAATAACTTGCAATTAACAATATCAAATTCTTCGATATATCATTATGGCCATCCATAATTTCCACTTTTTTATCGTCAACTTCTTAATCAAATCTTGCAACACATGACATGACAAGAATTCCATGGCCTTTTGATATTCGAACAACTTTGAAGCATCGTCAATTACATCCTCCTGAAGGAGTTGATCTGGATCCTCTTCTCTGATTTCACTCCTTGTTGAATAATTCAAATTCAAATTATTATTGTCCTCAGAAAAGGCTTCATCCATTTTACAAATAGAACCTCTTCCCACCTCTAGATCATTATATATCTCAAAACTTCTTTAATTAAAGGATTAGCTTCTTGCAGTATACGTTCCATCCATCCATTTACTAATCTCCCTTTCTAGCCTATCTTCTCAATCTCATGATAAGAAATGTTGTTAATGGTAGATGAAACTTTCATAGCCGTAGTAGTTAAGACCTAAGTAGATGGGGTTGGCTGTGTTACTTTTTGAAGCAATGTAGTGAGCTGCTCGACCTTGGATTTAAGCTCATCCTTAGAAAATTTATCCTTATCATATTTCTCTAGCATATTTCAAAGAGCAGTATGTACATCTTATTTAGCTCCTTCGTGAGTGGATTTTCCTAGTGAGCGTCTAGAAATCCGATAATCTGCAGCTGTAATTATTTCCTTAGTTTTTCCCTCACCAGGAGTAACAATCTCTACAAATAATTCCCGAGATAGATTAACTTATCAAAGCTAGAAACAATCTTTGGCCTCTTGGCCTATCTTTTTATATATGATCCAAAATACTCAAATCTATGAAAACCCCCAAAGGCACCTTCTTCTTTTTTGAGTCTACCTAAACAACCATTCTGGGATGGCTAATGCTGATGAGGATAGAACAATAGATTCATGCACGAAACATTAGTCATAACCACCAACAACATTAGTTGGCATTTGAATGGAAGTGGTAGTGATGGGAAGGGTGGATGTGAGGATGACCGTAGGAGTGGATACAGTTACATTAGAAAATGAGATGGACGAAAATGGAAGGTTTAGGGGAAGTGAAGTAGAAATGGGTGATGTAATGCTTTCCCAGTGAGAGAACTAGAAGGGATGAGAATGCTTGTGCCATGGAAGGAGATGGGAAAGAATAAATGATTGTAGAAGTGGAATGAAATGACATAGGAAGTTCAATGGAAGAGGAAGAAGTGGTGATTGGTCTTGTGGGACACTTGGGGAATCACTTGAATTTGACTACTTCGCCACGGGTGTTGTAGAAGAAATGGCTTTGGAAACAAGAGCCTTGGAGAGTGATGAGCTTCCAACAACAAATGAATTTTTTTGGAACTATATGGCCCTTTTGAAATGAAAATTTCCCTTTATGGGTGTAGATTAGACCATGGTTGATGGGGCTTCTATATTTGTAGGCTGATCTACCCCCTTTGGTGAGATTCCTAAGGTAACCAACTAACTCGTAGGTTATCTCGTAGAATGGGCCTTGCCCTCTCCTTTGTATTGTAACATTCTTCCATATACCAATCAATCCATGGTAATGGTTGATTGGCAACATTATCATTTTTATATGCTACATCCAAAACCTCATCATCATCTTGCATTTTTTCGGGACATCGGTTATACCAAACTGCCAAGCCTCATCCAAAGTTAGCCTTTTGTAGTCTCTTTTTCGGATGATGAATTCATCCCGACAATATATCTAGATGTCTTCTAACTAAGGCACATGGGAATCGACCAACCTGTTTCACTGAATTTACCCCAATAGTGAAAATGTGTCCGTGGATGAAAAGTTCGAAAGGTTACTTTTTCCATTTCTGCATCCACATTGTTAGCCTTATAAATATTTGGGCAGATGTATCTGCCAATCAAAATAGGGAACTGAAATCCCACTTTGTGTCATTTATTCTAGATCTTATGGTAGTCCAAAGAATTTCCAAACCAATTCTAACAAGACCCACTTGTCAGTGGGACATCTTGGCAATTTCTTCTGGGAGCACCTACTGAATCCAGGAATCCAAATGTAAGTAAATGTGGGGAACTATAGGTAGATAGCTCCCCATTCATGTACTTCCTTGAAGTCTTTGTCAGAAATCCTCTGATTATACAACTCCTTATCAAAACGATAGAGAATAACCACAAAGAAAGCATCGTTAATTCTGCGAAAGTGCCTACTTCCCTCATCCAGTGTAAGTGAGGATAAAAATCATAGATTTGGGAGGTGCTTCAAATACCCTTAGTATTCAACCCGGTGAAGTCTCCCATAGCAGCTGTGGCATAGACCAAAAAATATGTCATGTAGAAACTCTTTGAGGACAACACTCTACTCAACTGATAACAAATGGAGCTACTGATATGCTTCCCCATCTAATAAATTCCTTATTATTTTATATAGTAGCGATATATAAGAACATCCACTCCTAGAATTCCCTCATATAGGAAGACTGAAACTCTGCTCAATAGCACAATAATGTCATTGACTTCCTAAATGAAGTTTGACCGATACATGGTCTTTGGAAATTTGGCAACACTCTTGGCCAGATAAATTTTCAACATGACCCTCATGCAAAACTTCACTTCTTTGTCCCAATGTTCTACCACTAACTCTGGTGAAATTGTCACGTAGTCCTCGACATCGGGATTTTGAGAAAATCCTCAAAGAAATCTAGATGAAAACGGATTACAACCTTTCCATCGACATCCTTAACTGCCATGGATTCTTCATCGAAGTGGGTTGCGATAACTAAAACTAATTCTGGGAAATGCATGGATGAGGTGAAATTGGAAGCTAGATCAAGCCACTGTCATATATGGCCTACATCTAGGATTTAATTTTTGGGTAGTTCACCCTTGCCCGTAAGTCCGGAAAATCAATTTGACCGAGATCGCAGTATCCTATGCTCTGTCGACATTAAAATTTTCCTCCATAATTTCTATTTTATTAATGTATGTATTAGGAATAGGATGTTGTTAAGTATAATTAGTAGTGGCATCCAATAGAAGATAATGACGCCATCAGTACGGTGCCACCAATAATGTAGAGTATGGTAATAGTCAAAGTACAATAGGAATGTTGTAAAAAGTAAATATTTGTCGTAAGTGGTCCGGTAATGTTAAAATGTCAAAGTTGGGATAAGTAGAGAAGTAGGGTCTACATGATTAGGAATTAGAAATATTATATTTGTAATAAGGACAAAGAGTGATGTCATAAATATTTTGTGTATTTTATTTGTGGAAAATTCTAAAAAGGTGGAACCCATGTGAGATGATAAGGTTTATCTTATCTTAGAAGATAAGCCTACATGTAAAGGCAAGAGTTTAGGCATGGAATATGATTGGCCGGAAGATATTTCCTATCCTATCTTAGAGATAGGGTGGATAAGCCTAAATTCCTATAAATAAAGAGGCCACCCCCTCATTTAGCATAGAAGGAAGTAGTGAGAAATATTGTATGAGTAAGTGTGTAAAGGAAGCCATCATTTTGAATGTGTGTAGAAGCCATTAAGAAGTGTAATTGTGAAGTTTATCCCATAGTTATTGTTGGAAGGCAAGTGAAGTCGTAACACTTGAAGTACCAATTTCATGTTGATATTATAATTTACACTTATATTTCAGATTTATCATCATTCCTTCTTATCATAGTCTATAGTATTCTTATGTTATGTTTGTTGTTGTGTTTCCAGATTACATCCACCAAACTAAAAGTTGTGCATTAGTAAATAATCATAGCATGAGGAGTTCCCGGTGAAGAATTATCATAGTGTCGGATTGGTGATGACATTTTGGTTCCGTTGCCGGGACCATTCCTCGTTGGTGGATTTTCTGGAGAGATATTCCCACTTAGTCGTAGAAAACATTTGGAGGGTAACCTTGTTTTTAGTATGCATAGTAGTTACCATGGTAAAGTCACTTTTTACCATGAATAGTATTTATCGCAGTAAAGTCACTTTTTACCGTAAATAGTATTTACTTTGCGTAAATAGAACTTCACTTTTATTATGAATAGTGTTTACCACGAAAAGTCGCTTTTTACTTTGCGAGTAAGTCAAGTTTTACCATAGTTTACCGTGGTCATTCCTATTTTATCAGAAAGGTGTAAAGTCACTTTCTATTATAGTGAGTCCAATTATTTGTGCACATAAGTCTTACTTGATTGTACTTGTGAGTTGGTATTTCACCGTGGTTACATTTAAAAATGGGGAAGATTCCTATTTTTTCAGCCCAATCTAATGAAGATGCTTCCAATTTCATTCAAGATTTCAAACGATCATGCATTTGTAATGGCTTCATAAGAAGGGAACAATGGACTGAATTTTTTCTTACCTTTTTGGATGGTTCAGCACTTAGGTGGTTTGAAACACTAGGTGATAATGTGAAAAACTCATGGGATTTATTAACTCGAAAGTTTTCTTGAAGAATTTGGTGAAAAACAAAATATGTAGATCTCATGATTGAGATCACAAAGCTAGCCCAAGGAGAGAAGGAGAAGATAAGAGATTATCATGCTCGTTTTCTAGAGCTAAGGAGGAAGCTTGATGCCTAGATCTGGTACGAAGGATTAGCGGATGGGTTGATGAATGGCATGGATAATCTCCTATGTAAGCACTTTATTCTTAGGATGAAGCTAGAGATCAAACAATGAGTGAAGTATGATCGTCCAGTCAACCATTGAACAAGCAAAGGAGATTACAAGAAGGTAAGAAGAAAGCATGGAAGAGGAGCCCAAAGAAATTGTTGCTAAAGTAGAGCCTACACCAACACCTTTGGTCCGAATCCACAACCACTCTCGGTGAGCACAAATATTTTTCCTAGTACATCTCTGAGTATGAAGATCTGCTCGGGAAAGATGGGCCATTAACTATTAATCTTCTTGAAGGAAAGAAATTTAGTTCTCGGGGAGGAGATAGAGGTCCAAAAAGAAATATTTCAAGTAGAATGTTATGGTTGTTATAAAAAGGGTCATTATAAGTATAATTATCTAGATAGAGCTTTTACATCCGGTATAAGAGATAATGATAAAGGAAAATCACCTGTGAATTCTTTTGATGTAGTAGATAAGAGCATAAATAATGAAGTAGATGTGTTTGTAACAAAAAGAAAGAAAGAAAAAGATAACCAAGATGGAAATGATCCTAAGAAGATGAAAGGAGAAACTAGTAAGAAACATAGGAGAAGAAAGTTGGGTGTGCAGGATTTTCTGATTTCATAGGAACAAGGACCATACTCCATCTTAGAAGATCTGTCCAAAAGGCCTGCAAATATTACATATGGTCAACTCTTGGCTATGTCTTCTGAGAAGAGGCGGAGCTGCGAAGTGGACTCAATGCTCGACGAAGGAAGGAGGTTGAGGTCCCTATTTTGGAGGTAGAGGCGGATCCCTATGCTCCACAAGCTGAGGTATTATGTAATGGTATTTCAATTCATGATGTCTTAGTTGATAGAGGTGCTGCAGTTAATGTAATGACTGAGTCTCAAATGAATATGTTGGGTTTAAAATTGATCGCCCTCAAAACTTATGTTAAGGTCATTAAATAAGGGAAAAATAAACCGAGAAGGTGTTGTTTCAAATGTGGCAATATCTCATTTATGGGTGTTGTATGTGTGGTAGACTTTCGGGTGATGAAAAATGGTAGTCTGTTGCGTACTCCAATGTTGTTGGGAAGGCCATGGCTAAGGAGATTTCATGAAAGAAACTACTGAAATGAAGGCTTCATGACACTTGGACGTGGCAAAGAGAGGGTGAAGATAAACATGATCCCTTAGCATCATAAGGTAGAACTTATGGATTCAAGTGATGAAACTGATGATTTGACATCCTCTGATTACTCTAGTACTAGTGAAGTGGACACAAAAGATGAAGAAAGTGAGGTTGATGTTTCAGTCATGGATATCCTTCCAATCACACTAACTCATGAACCCATAAAATTATCTGAAGAAGAAATTGATGATCATCTCCAACAAATAAAGATTGGTGATGTTGTGATGGAGAGTGAAAAGGAATCCTACCTCTAGCTCTTTCAAAGGTACATACACTTATTCACTTTTGATTACAAGGAACTCCGTCAAGTAAGTTGGGTAGAACATTCTATTGAGTTGGTAGATGGTGTTAAGCCCATAAAACAAATGCCATATAGAATGAATCCTAATTTTTCCAAGACTCAAAAAGAAGAAATAGATAAATTACTTGATGTAGGGTTCATATTTGTTTGTGAGAATTTAAAATGGGTTTCTCCCATTGTGATCTCAATAAAAAGAATGGGAAGCTACGCATTTGTGTTGATTATAGGAAGCTCAATAAGACAACAAAGAAGGATCATTACCCTCTTCCATTCTCGATCGATCTTGACAAAGTAGCTAGCTAGGAGTGTTATAGTTTCTTTGATGGATATAATGGATACAACCAAATTCATATAGCAGAAAAGATCAGCTAAAGACCATGTTCACCACTCCTTGGGGAATGTTTGCTTATAGAGTTATGCCTTTTTGGTTGTGTAATGCTCCGACAACGTTCCAGCGTTTGATGAATAGGGTGTTCAAACCCTACATTGGGAACTTCATCGTAGTATTTCGGATGATTTTTGCATCTATGGGAGCAAGATGGACCACTCCGCACCAGATGGAAACAAAATTTCAAAGGCTAGATGAAGCAAAAGCCTCACTAAACCCTATAAATTGTGTCTTTGGATGTTCTAAAGGCGTTTTGTTAGGGCATGTTGTATCCAGAGATGGTATTGGTACTGATCCTGATAAAGTTTCAAAAATCAAAGAGTTACCATTTCCTATGAATAGAAGTAAGTTGAGATCATTTTTAGGCCATGTGGGTTACTATAGAAGGTTCATCAAGAATTTCTCAAAGATTACATAGCCACTAACCCAGTTCTTGAAGAAGGATGTTACTTATGAACCAGAAATAAGGTGCATGAAGCTTTTGAACAACTGAAGGAAGCCCTGGTGTCTTCACCTATTTTAAAGAATCCAGATTGGAGCAAGCCATTCATTGTGTACACTGATGCCTCAGATGCAGCACTAGGAAGTACTCTAAGCCAAAAGGATGAAAATGGGAATGAACATCCAATTTACTTTGGGAGTAGACAAATGAGCAGTGCTAAGGTAAATTATACTGTAATTGAAAAAGAGGCTCTAGCTATCATTTTTGCTGTAAAGAAGTTTAGAAATTACTTGCTAGGGAAGAAATTTATAGTTGTAATAGATCATCAGGCTCTAAAATATATTGTAAATAATCCTAACCCATCAGGGAGGATAGCAAGATGGATAATTTTTCTACAAGAATTTGAATTTGATATTATAGATAGGCTAGGAAAGAAGCATGTCAATACAGATGCACTCTCTCGAGCCCATGATGGTTTAGGTTCACCTGTGATGATGATTATTTCCCAGATGCGGCAAAGATGGTTATCCCTTGACACAATCCCTAGTGAATACATAGATATTTGGAATTATCTCGAATGAAATCAAGTTTCTGATGGTGCCAATGCAAAGACTAAGAGGAAGATTACTCAATCCACTCCTATATTCTATTTTGCATGGAGTATTATTTCGATAGAACCTAATGGACATTATAAGAGGGCGATTGGATGTGATAAAGGGAAGGAGATGATAGAAGAATTCCACAATGGTACATGTGGAAGACACTTCTCTAGACAACTTACAACAAGAAGGATCTTGGATGCAGTTATCACCGCCCACTCTTTTTAGAGATTGTTATAATTATTGTAAGACATGTGATATTTGTCAAACACATGGTCACCGTAAGACTTCATCAGCTCCATTATGCCCTATTCTTCCACTTGGTCCCTTTGAAAAGTGGGGAATAGATATTGTAGGTCCACTTCCAACTACCCCACGCAAAAATAAGTATATTGTAGTTGCCATGCATTATTTAACCAAGTGGGTTAAAGCTAGGCCATTGAAAAAAGCTTCCATAGATGAAGTGGCAAGGTTCATATATGAACACATTGTCACCAAATTTGGTTGTCCATTAGAAATTGTAACAGATCAAGGAAGCCAATTCATTAATGAGGTGGTAGAATCCCTAGTCAATAAGTTTTCTATTAAGCACAGGAAGGCAACAACATACAAGCCAAGCACAAATGGATAGGTGGAACGAACAAATTTTGTGTTATGTCAAATTCTAGCAAAAGATGTAGCCTTGCAGTACATAAGTGAGATAAAAGGATTCATGCAAGATTTTGGGCATATAGGGAAACATCAAAGTCGATGATGATACTCCCCATTTCGCTTAGCTTATGGCATTGATCCATTTCTTCCTATTGAGTTTGATATTCCCACCGTGTGAGAGTTATGAAAAATGAAAGAATGGATGAAAGTGATTCAAGTAAAAGAAAGGTTGGTAAATCTTCATTTCAGGTGATCAAAGATCTGTTGGTCTCTATTTTAGGTGAATGACTTGGTCCTAGTATATGATTCGAGATACAAAAAAAAAGAAGACGGAGAAAATGTCTTCCAAAATGGATGGGGCCCTACAAAATAGCAGTTGTGCATGAAAATGGTACATATCGATTGGAGGAATTGGATGGCACTCCCATTATGAAATGGGTCAACCATGACAAGCTAAAGATTTTCCAAGTACTAGAATAATCTACTCCGAGGACGGAGTATAATCTAGGAAGGGAGAAGATGTCGACACTAAAATTTTCCTCCGTAATTTCTATTTTATTAATGTATGTATTAGGAATAGGATGTTGTTAAGTATAATTAGTAGTGGCGTCCAATAGAAGATAAAGGCGCCATAAGATGCGGTGCCAATAATGTAGAGTACGGTAACAATCAAATTACAATAGGAATGTTGTAAAAGTAAATATTTATCGTAAGTGGTCCGGTAATGTTAAAATGTCAAAGTTGGGATAAGTAGAGAAGTAGGGTCTACATGATTAGGAATTAGAAATATTATATTTGTAATAAGGACAAAGAGTGATGTCATAAATATTTTGTGCATTTTATTTGTGCAAAATTCTAAAAAGGTGGAACCCATGTGAGATGATAAGGTTTATCTTATCTTAAAAGATAAGCTTACATGTAAAGGCAAGAGTTTAGGCATGGAATATGATTGGCCGGAAGAGATTTCCTATCCTATCTTAGAGATAGGGTGGATAAGTTTGAATTCCTATAAATAAAGAGGCCACCCCCTCATTTAGCATAGAAGGAAGTAGTGAGAAATACCGTATGAGTAAGTGTGTAAAGGAAGCCATCATTTTGAAGGTGTGTTAAAGAAGCCATTAAGAAGTGTAATTGTGAAGTTTCTCCCATAGTTATTGTTGGAAGGCAAGTGAAGTCAATAACACTTGAAGTACCTCATGGGTGAGATTGTAACAATTTCATGTTGATATTATAATTTGCACTTATATTTCAGATTTATCATCATTCCTTCTTATCATAGTCTATGGTATTCTTGTGTTATGTTTGTTGTTGTGTTTCCAACAGTTGCATCCACCAAACTAAAAGCTATGCATTATTAAATAATCATAGCGTGAGGAGTTCCCAATGAAGAATTATTATAGTGTCGGATTGGTGATGACAACTCCCTAGGTCGGAAGACAAGGAAGAGTGAGGAGCAACCCCGAGGAACAAATATTTCATCTTTTCCTTTCCCTTGGATGTAGAAGTAGACATCAAGTTTTGAATTTTGGAACCTAATGGCCTTCTGGTTCCCGAAATGCCGAAGTTCAAATTTTTGAAGTCTGAAATCCCGAATTGGAGAAGTCTAAAGTTCAAATTGGAGAAGTCCTAAGTTTTGAATTGGAGAAACCCGAAGTTTTGAATTAGAGAGTTATGAAATAAAGACTTCTAAAAACCTGAAATGACACAATTCCCAAGAAACAAAAAGCACCAAACATCCAAATCTCCAAACTTTGAAAAGAAGGTTCTCTGAAAATGCTAATCTCTGAAAAACACCAATCTCTCGAAAATGTCAATCTTCAAACTTTGAAAAACCAGATATGTTGAGAGGGTGTATTTAGAATACTTGAGAGGATCTTTGAAGACTCGATGGAATTTGTCTTGAATACCAGTAGAAACTTGAATCATAGAAACATGAAGGGAAATGAGATTATCATTTTCCAAGGAATACAGAGAGAAACAAAAGAAAACGAACAAGGAGAAAACAAAACAAAAGATCTTAAACCAAAAAGAAAATAAACCAAATAAAATACCTCGAAAAGTAAAAATATAGTAAAAACCCGTAGTCGAGAGAAAAATGTCGATGAAAATGATAGGTAAAAATTGAGTTTAATTAGAACAAATACGACATTAATTGCCAAATCTCGATCCATACAAAAGTAGGTAAGAATTACATATGTAGAGATCTCTCAAATTCGAAACCCGAAAGTCTAAAATTCCAAAATCTCAGAATTTTAGGGTTTTGGACTTCAGAGATCAAGAGATGAAAATCATGAAATGGTGATGGGAAAGTTCAAAACCTAAAAAGCCCAAAAGCCTAAAATTTTTGACTTTCAAACTTTTAGACTTCGAATTCAAAGTAAAAACTCAAAACGGTCAGGAGCGTTCAAACTCAAAGCCCGAAAGTTAGAAATTTTAGACTTTCGAATTTTGGACTTCTGAAGTCCGAAGTAATTTTTCAAAGATGTGACCTAGAGTTTGAAACTCAAAGCTTGAAGTCCAAAATTTTATATTTTCGGGTTTTGGAATTCGAATTCCAAGTTCAAAAATTGATAATTGCCAAAGAAAACTTGAACTCAAAAAACCCGAAAGTCTGAAATTTGGACTTTGGGGTTTCAGACTTCGAACTTGGAAATCACAATTTCAATTCCATGTCATTAAAACTTCGAAAGGGAAAATACTTGAAGTCCGAAGTTTGAATTGTTTCATATTTTTGGGACTTCGTAGATTTTTTTCAATTTTGTAGAAAATTTTTGTGTGAAGGATTTCAAAAAAATTATCTGATCGATTTCAACGTTTGTTTCTTAAGGTAAAATAAAATGGTAACATTTTTGGTGACATCCAAGGAATGCTTTCCTCCTAAGATTTTTGATTAGTAGCATTATAAAAACCATTGGGAAAAAGGAGTCCTGAAGAAAACTACATTTAGAGGACACCCAAAAACAAAAAAAAAAAAAAAAAGAAAACAAAACAATGTGCAAAACACTTAGAGGTAATGAAAAATGAAAATGTACAAGGGTGAAACAATCTCAAAATCAAGCTTTGAGATGTATCCCATTCACGTGAATGGGAAATTATTCTCCATTGAGTCTAGATAGATGAAATGAATTCACCTCTTTGCAACTTGAGATAATATACGGTCCACTCCAGAGAGCATCAAACTTGGCATGCCTTCCTGGTTTGGATCTGTCTTTGTCCCACTTGAGAACTAAATCTCCTTCTTGAAAATGCATATCAGAAGCTTTTTTGTCGAAGGATTTCTTAACTTGAGCCTGATGTGGCCTAAAGTTTTCATATCCATGTTTTGAACTTCTTCCAGCTCCATGAGTTCAACAAACCTCACTGTTAAGGAATCATTTTCCATAACTTTGAGCTGATGGGAAAACTCTAAAGAAGGTAATTCCAAGGAGAGTCGGAAATTCACCTCCCTCCCATATACAAGCATAAAAGGTGAACTTCCAATGACCCTTTTAGGTGTGATTTGATCCACCCATAAGGTAGTCTTAAGTTGTGTATGCCAGGTCCTTTTATTAGCCTCCATCGTATGTTTGATGATCCTTATGAGATTCTTGTTACTAGATTCAGCCAACCCATTTCCTGTGGATAGTAATTGGACAAAGTCTTGAGGTAGAATCCATTCTTAACCACCCATTCACTCAACTTAAACCCAAGGAAGGCCATTGCATTGTTGGAGATAACGGTAAATGGAACTCTAAACCTTGTCATTATATTTTCCAGAAATCAAGAACCACCTTTTCATTACTTTCCTTTAAAGCTACTGACCTCTGTCCATCGAGTGAAATAATCTGTTGCAGTAAGAACCCATTTATGTCTATCACTAGAAGGTGGGTTAATCATCCCAATAAAATCTAACCCCATTGAATGAAAGGCTGATCTACTTGAATGGGGTGCAGGGAAGAGATGTCAGCTTTTGTTTTCATACAAACATGGCACATTCTTTACATTTCCTCACCCAGAGATGGGCATATTTGAACAAATTAGGCCAATAGTAACCTAGCACACATGATTTTGGTAGTAGTTGTTCACACAGAGTAATGCCCCCGATAGACCATTGTGGAATTCTTCTAATATCTTAATTTTCTGTTCCATTTTGATGCAACACAAAAAGAACACCATTCAAATCTTTGTGGAAAAGAATATTACCGACTAAGACATATGGAATAGACTAGAGACAAAAATTGCGTCTTTGGAATTTGTCCATATTTGAAGGATATTCCCCTGAGAGGAGGAAATTTTACATTTTTGTTAACCAATCAGCTTGACCATCACCTTCATCAGTGCATTTAAGAGTGTAGCATCTTCCACATCCTTGATCTCTAAGTATAGCCAGTGCTTGACATAATCCTTTACCTCTGACAAGTTTAGTGACTTTAATGTGCATGTCATACTCCATTACTTTTGTGATCCACCCAGCATGTTTTCTCGTTCATCTCTTTGTTTAGCAAAAACTCCTTAACACTAGGATGAGAGACCATCAGGTGAATTTTGTTGTTGGACAACATGTGCCTAAAATTTTTAAGGCTCGAATGACTACAAAGACCTATTTCTCAATGAAGGAATATTTGAGCTCATATTCCTTGAGGGATTGACTAAAGAAGGCAATTGGTTGTTCCATCAAATTGTTATTTTTGTTGGGTGAGAATACCTAAAATACTTTCCAGACCTGCGAAAGCATAGAGAATGAAATATTTGTCAAACCTGGGGTTTACCAGTATGGGAGCTTGAGAAATGGCCATTTTAATAGCCATGAAGCTCTCCCTTCCTTCTTTCATCCATGAGAATGGAATATTCTTTTTCAGCATGGTGGTTAGTGGTTTAGCCAATGTTGCAAATTGAGGAATAAATCTCCGTATGAAAATTTATGGTTCCTAAAAAATCTGGAGACCTTTCTTGTGACTTGGAAGAGATAAGGACATAATTGAATGAATTTTGGCTGGATCAATAGATAGTCCTTCCACGGAAACAACATGTCCCAAAAATTTTCCTTCTTGAACTACAAAAATGCACTTCTTAGGATTAAGGAAACTCCAAATTCTCTACATCTTCAAAAAACCTTCCTTAGATGTGTGATATGATCTTCGGCATGCTTAGAATATACAGTTATATCATCAAGGTAAACCAAGATGATATCATTGATTAGTCCCTTAAATGCCATGTCCATGGCTCTTTGAAAGGTAGCCCCCACATTGGACAATCCAAATGGCATTTTTTGTAAGCATAAGTGCCCCACTTAGTAGTGAAAGTTGTTTTGAATTGATCAAATTCTTGGACCAAGATCTGATTATATCCCGAATATCCATCAAGAAAGGAAAACCTTTGAGCCCCTACCACTATTTGAAGGATTTGTTCCATTGATGGAAGAGGGTAGTGGTCCTTCAATGAGGCCCGTTTAAATCTTGAAGTTTACACACAACCAAATCTCTCTGTTCTTCTTCCTTACAGGCACTAGATTGGCTACCCATGAGGAATGCTTGATGGGAAAAATAATGCAGGCCTCAATGAGATTTGTTAGCTCCTTCCTCATCAATGGCTCAATTTTAGGGTTAATTGGCCTCTATTTTTGATGAACTGGCTTGGAGTTTGGATCCAAGCTCAATGGTGTGTTGAGCTAGACTGGATCAAAACCACACAAGTCCTTGTAGCTCCATGTAAAAATATCATGATACTCTTGACATAGTTCAATGAAAGCTTCCTTCTCTTGAGCAGTACATACTTTTCCAATCTTTAGAAGCTTTTCACTTGCTACCTCGACTTCTTCAAAATATTCCTCTTTGATTATCATGTTGGTACCTTGCCATTTGACCTAGTCATCTATATTGAAGATGGATTCAAGAGTAACTAGGCCTTTTGGTAGTTTATTTCCTTTCAACTATATAATTTGATCACCATAGGATTTTTGTAGTTTATCTTGGTGTTTGGTAACAAACTCTGCTTCTTGTTGTAGGAAAAGGACAATCTGTTGGTCACTATCGAACACCTTCCAACTACTTACGTTATCCGGTAGTATGTGGGATGGACCACCATTTTGACCATCTACTTCCCTTCTTTCATAATGTCTTGTAGTATATCATACTTGTGAGCCAATGGTAGCTAGCCTGTCAGCCTCTTGATTTTGTTTTCTAGGAACTGCATGAATTCTCAAAAGCTTCAAATCTTCTATCAAGTCCCAAACCCAATTCTTATACGATCTCAATAGATCATTTTTTGATGCGTTGTGGGATGTTACCTGATGCACAACCAATTCACTATCACCAAAGACCATCAAGGCTTTGATTCCTCTCTTTTGAGCCAGCTAAATTCCTTGTATGAGGGCCTCATATTTGGCAACATTATTAGTACAACTAAACTGCAACCGAAGGATGAGAAATATTTATTTCCTTCTGAGAAATCAACATAACTCCTACACCGGATCCATTTCTACTCCTCAAACCATCAAAGAATAGTTTCCATAGTCCCTCACAACTACCAGATGTTTTGACCAACTGAGGTATGATTGCACCTTCTTCGTGTATGTAGTATGTACCTAATCCAGTTTCTTCCAAAAATAACAAACTAGATTCTTCATCTGCCAATAAATCAACATAGGGATCATATTGATGATTGATACTTACCTCATCAAGCACTGTGTTAGGAACTTCCTCTGTAAGAGTAGTTGGCTCATGATCTACATCCTCCTCATTTAGGGTCACAAATGGCATAATTCCCATTTATGGGTTTAGTGGTGTAAGGCTCCACATGATTGTGACAAATAGGTTCTGCTCTTATAGTCACCTTCATCCCATACTCGAGTTCTAAGGATCATATGTGACTAGTCTGATGACAAATAACCACCCATCTTGGCAGTGAAATCACGTGACAAGAAAATGGAAAAGAGGGGAGGGAGATCAATAACATATATGTCTTGTGTGAATGCCAAGCTAGGACATGCATGGATAGTAAGTTGAAGCCCCTTAATGACTCCACAGTTTTGGACTATAGTACTGTCTAACTAGACAAATCCTTTTGAGATTGGAGTATATGGGATTCCCAACACATCTACAATTTTTGGGCATCACGGAACTACTAGCTCCAGAATCGATCATACAATTGTGCACCAAATGATCGCCGATGATCAAGAGATATAGAATGGTGGTGGTTTGCTAGCCTTAGAAATCACTTTCATTTCTGGTTGACATAGCTAGTTGTTATTGCTGCTTCATGGCCTGATGATCTATCGGTAGTACCAAAATTATTCAAAGCCTCCCATAGCAAGTTCCTCTGAGAAGGAATTGAGAGTGCATCCCACATCGTGACACTCAAATTGGTCTTCTTCATTTGCTCCACAATGCTGAATGGAATTGCCCCAACTTTGCTAATACCTTTTGGGTGTTAGAGTCTTCTTTTGGGAAATGCCTATTGGGCATTGTGATACTTGAAGTTCCACCTTTCTTTGTAGAATGATCCACGATACTTTTGGTGATTTTTTCCATACCCTTATCAGCTAATATTTGTGCTTGAGGTTGAAGTAGATGCTTGATCAGTTTTGGGAAGATTGAGGATCTATTGCCCTCTTCTTGGAACGTGTGTTTGATGCTATAATAGAGGCGTTAGTATTCAAACCAAAAAAATAATCTATTTTCCAATTTAGTAGTGTAGTTTCATCAAAAGGCTGGTCTTGGCTCTCTTGGGTGGATGGTCTAACTGATGATTTAGGTGGGGCAGATATGCTTTGGACCATAAGGGCCTGACTCAAAACTCCATTTGGGAAAAGATTATGGTTGTGAGGTTGAGAACAAGGATAACACCATTCATAATCTTGAATGAGGTTATTCTAGACTGGTACTATGGCTCGATGAACTAACGGTAAAAGGGTTCTAGAAGTTTAAAGGCTTCATGCTTGTAGCTTGGCTAGTGACCTAGTTTTGGGCTGATTATTTCCTTGAAAAGGAGGATGACTTGCCAGATATTGGGATTGGAATGGTGAGCGTATTATTGGGACTGATTCCCTTTAATTGCTACAAGCTCATTTCTGAAGGTCTGTAATAACGATTTGAATTCAAATAGATCATTTGAAGAGGCAGAGGAAGATTGAGTTGTTGATTAGAGGCTACTGGAATAGGAGAAATGATAGGCTGATTATTCATAAGATCCGGAGAAAATGGCATTAGCGGTCGAGGAGCTATCTTTCCATCTTGAATTAAGGAATTTTCTACACTTATGGCTATGTCATAGGCATCAGGTAATGTATCCCCTCCCATGGATTGGATCATAACTGCTACATCATTATTCAAAGCTCACAAATAGTACAAGAATGCATTATTTGGAGAAGGCTTAATGAGTTCTAGAATCCTATTCCAAGTTCTGTGAAATCGAAGTTGAAATCACTCATGTACTCTTGGGAGCTCTCTTTATGGTAGTGAGTTGTTCCAAGAGTGATAGGTGATCACTCTTGTCTTCAAATTATTTATAGAGCTTCTCTCCTAACTTGTCCCAAGTGGTTATACTACCAACACGTAACCCTCAAAACCATTGAAGTGCTTTTCCCTTGAAAGAAGTGGCCAAAATTCTGACAACAACATTATCCTCCATGATGTTATGTACTACACAAATGTTGGCTACATCAAGAATGTGTTCTACTAGAGTAACATGAGTTTCCCCTATGTAAAAGGGTAAAATTTTGAGTGCTACAACAGGTATAGGGTCACGTTGAGCCAATAGAAGAGGACTGCTTGCATTGAAAGGGGGAAAAACTTGGTTCTCACACCATAACAACAAGAGGTTGATTGTTCTTTGGTGGAGGAAACCTTCCATATGGAGGAGTTGAATGACCCCTACGAGATAAAGTTGTAGCTGGTGGAGTTGAAACACCTCTTCTTCTTCTCTTTGGAGGAGACAAGGAAAGTTTGATATGTTGATAACTTCCTTTCTTTGAAGAAGATCTCTTATCTAAATTCTTCACATAAGTTAATGCACTGAGATTTGGAATCCAGAGATATAGAGTCGCTAGGTACTTTGACTTGTGCAAGTGAGAAGAGAAGTACCAATCTCTGTCCCACCAGGCATGCCAAAAAATGTTGTCACCAAATCACTGCACCCTCTAAATGGCCAAATTATAAGTAAGGACGTTCGGTGTGATTGGGACACATGGGATCACCTCTCAAGTTGTGGGACTTGGGCTCAAGGTGAACCTCTAGAGAAGGCCGACTTCCTTTTCCTAAACTAAGTGTTGTACTACTCCTAGTGTAATAAAATGGTTATCCAGTCCTATACTAACATTTCCATGGGTTTTAAGGAAAGAGGTTTGCAAAAAGGAAACTATACTAGGGATGGTGATGCACCGAATAAAAGGATATTTTAATCTCAGGAAGGGTTAATGTGAGTAGGATGTGAACACCGTTAGTCACCTTCACCTATTGCAACTTAGAAAGGGCACAAAATACCACAAGACCGAAGCATGTGTTCCTTTGTTAAACTCAAGTATACATAATAGAGAGATCAAATTTGATTGAACACACAATTAACTAATCATGAGGATAGAACACATGCACATGTCAAACATCCATTTCACTGATTGTAACTAATGATAATGCAACTTTTAACAATAGAAGGAAAACAATATTTCCACAACTGACATAAAAGATGGTTACATTACTTCCTCATAACATAAAATAGATAATCTGAAATAAAGGTAAGCTAATCATTCACACTAAGGAATTATGCATTCACAAAGCATATACTTGATCAACCATTCAACACAATAAATCAAGTTCTTCAAGGCAAAGATATCACTCTGAATATAATTAAAAGGTTTTAAAATCTCTAAGCACTCTTCCAAGCATTGAAGAAAACTTCACCAAAAAAATGATATCTATCTATATCCAAATGACTCCATGCACCTAACTATTTATAAGTTCTTTAGGCTGAGCCATTACAACTGGGCCTTTAACTAACATTTTACTAAAAATAGAAATGTCATTAATTCAAGGGAACAGGCTCCCATAAAAATAGAAAGTTTGTTGCAAGGGTTTGACTCAGTCAACCCTACAACTTTGACCGATCCAGAGCTTGGATCTTCCCTTTCATGGCTGCTCAACTTTGGCTTGGTTCTACAACACCTTCTCCTTCCACAGGTTTCTATTGTGCTTCCTCCCACGTAGCCATCTAATGTTTGTATTCGAGGAAACACTTGATGATTCCCTGAATTTCTTCATCTCCCGGCCCACATGCGTAGTGATTTACTACATCTGTTGTCTCGATTTCTCTTGTGATCTTGGCTGGAATTCTTCTAAGTTTACTCACAACTTTCTTTAGTCTTCTTGTGAAATTTTGGCATAAAACCAATCTATCAATGGATTCACTACTGAAAGTTTTGGTAACCTCATCATCACACTTCACCAAATCTTTGAAATTTTCCTTGATTTGATCTTTTGGGAGAGCATCAATGTTTTTATTGAAGAACTTACAATTAACAATATCAAATTCTTCTGATATATCATTCAAGGCATCCATAATTTCCACTCGTTTATCATCCAACTTCTTAATTAAATCTTGCAACACTTGACACTGGAATTCCATGGCCTTTTGATATTCAAACAACTTTGAAGCATCATCGATTACATCCTCCTGAAGGAGTAGATCTAGATCTTCTTCTCTTGATTTCACTCCATGTTGCCAAATTCAAATTCAAATTATTATTGTCCTCGAAAAGGCTTCATCCATTTTGCAAATAGCATCTCTTCCAACCTGTAGATCATTATATATCTCAATAGACAACTTCTTTAATTAAAGGATTAGCTTCTTACAATACGTTCCATCCATCCATTTATTGATCTCCCTTTCTGGCCTATCTTCTCGATCTCATGATAAGAAATGTCATCAATGGTAGATGAAAACTGTCATAGCCGTAGTAGTTGAGACTTCAATAGATGGAGTTGGTTGTGTTACTTTTTGTAGCAATGCAGTGAGCTGCTCGACCTTGGCTTTAAGATCATCCTTAGAAGCTTTATCCTTATCATATTTCTCCAATGATTTCCAAGAGCAGTGTGTACATCCTTGTTTAGCTCCTTTGTGAGTGGCTTTTCCTAGTGAAAATCTAGAAATCGATAATCTGCAACTGTAATTGTTTCCTTAGTTTTTCCCTCAACGGGAGTAGTAACCTCTACAACTCGTTCCCCAGATGGATTCACTATCAGGCTAGAAACAATATTTGGCCTCTTGGCCTGTATTTTTGGTGTATGCTCTAATATACTCAGATCTATGACATCCCCCAGAGGCACACCTTTCTTCTTCTTTGAGTCTTCTAAACAACCATTCTAGGATGGCTAATGCTGATGAGGATAGAATACAATAGATTTAGTACTTGAAACATTAGTCATAACCAGAGCACCAACAACATTAGTTGGCATTTGAATGGAAGTGGTAATGATGGGCGGGGTGGATGTGAGGACAACCATAGGAGTGGATACAATGATATTAGGAGATGAGATGGATGAAAATGGAAGGTTTAGGGGAAGTGAAGTAGAAATGGGTGACCCAATGGTTTCCCCAGCTGAGAGAACTGGAAGGGATGAGAATACTTGGGCCATGGAAGGAGATGGGAAAGAAGAAATGATTGTAGAAGTGGAAGGAAATGATGTAGGAAGTGACAATGGAAGAGGAAGAAGAGATGATGGGTCTTGTGGGACACTTGGGAATCACTGACTTCAACTACTTCTACCATGGGTGCTGTAGAAGAAATGGCTTTGGAAACAGGAGCCTTGGAGAGAGATGAGCTCCCAACAACAAATGAAATATTTTTGGAACTGTATGGGCCTTTTGAATTGACCTTTTCCCTTTATGGGTGTTGATTGGCTCATGGTTGATGGGGCTTTTGTATTTGTAGGTTGATCTACCCCCTTGGGTGAGATTCCCAAGGTAACCAACCAACTGTAGGTTCTCTGCAGAATGGGCCCCGCCCTCTCCTTTGTATTGCATAACATTCTTCCACATACCAATCAATCCATGGTAATGGTTGATTGACAACATTATCATTTTTATATGCTACATCCAAAACCTCATCATCATCTTGCATGTCTTTTGGGACATCAGCTATACCAAACTTCCAACCTCATCCAAAGTTAGCCTTTCGTAGTATCTTTTTTGGATGATGAATTCATCCCACAATGAATCTAGATGTCTTCTAACTAAGGCACATGGGAACTAGACTGACCTGTTTCACTTGAATTTACCCCAATAGTCAAAATTTTCTCATGGATGAAAAGTTCGCAAGGTTACTTCTACCATTTCTGCATCCACATTCTTAGCCTTATAAATATTTGGGAAAGTGTATCTACCAATCAAAATAGGGAACTAAACTCCCACTTTGTGTCATTTATTTTGGATCTTATGGTAATCCTAGAATTTCCAAACCAATTCTAACAAGACCCACTTATCAGTGGGACATCTTGGCAGCTTGTTGGGAGCACCTACGAAGCCAAGAATCTGAATGTAAGTAAATGTGGGGAATCAGGTAGATAGCTCCCCATTCATGCACTTCCTTGAAGGCTTCATCAGAAATCCTCCGATTATACAACTCCTTATCGAAATGATAGAGAATAACCATAAAGAAAGCATCATTAATTCTACGCGGAAGTGCCTACTTCCCTCATCCAATGTAAGCTGAGGATAGAAATCATAGATTTGGGAGGTGCTTGAATACCCTTAGTATTCAACCCGGTGAAGTCTCCCATAACATAGCTATGGCATAGACCAAAAAAGATGTCATGTAGAAACTCTTTGAGGACAACACTCTACTCAACTGATAGCAAATGGAGCTACTGATATGCTCCCCCATCTAATAAATTCCTTATTCTTTTTGATAGTAGCGATATATAAGAACATCCACTCTTGGAATTCCTTCATAGAGGGAAGACCTGAAACTCTTCTTAGTAGCACAATAATGTCATTGACCTCTGAATGAAGTCTAACCGATACATGGTCTTTGGAAATTTGGAAACACTCTTGGCCAAATAACTTTTCAACATGACCCTTGTGCACAACTCTCACTTCTTTGTCCCAATGTTCTACCACTGACTCTGGTGAAATCATCACATAGTCTTCGATGTCGGGAGTTTGAGAAAATCCTCAAAGAAATCTGGATCCAAGTGGATTACAACCTTTCCATCGGCATCCTTAACTGCCATGGATTCTTCATCGAAGTGGGTGCAGTGTGCAGCTAAAATGAACTCTGGGCAATGCATGGATGAGGGAAAAAGCCGAAACAAGAGCAATCCCAACTATCATCATATAATGCTTACATCCAAGATTTCTTATTTGGGGCCTTCACCCTTGCCCAAAATTCTGAAAATCAATTTTTCGAGATCGGTGTCTCCTATACTCCCAGTCGGAAGACAAGCAAGAGTGAGGAGCAACCCCGAGGAATGAATATTTCATCTTTTCTTGCCCTTAGATGTAGAAGTAGACATCAAGTTTTGAATTTCAGAACTTGATGGCCTTTTAGTTCCCAAATGCTGAAGTTAAAATTTTTGAAGTTGATAAGTTTGAAAGCCTTAATTGAGAAGTCCAAGTTCGAAAAAGCTGGAGAAGTCCAAAGTTCTAAATTGGAGAAACTCAAGTTCTGAATTGGAGAAACCCAAAGTTATTAATTGGAGAGTTCTAAAATGGAGACTTCCAAAACCCAAAATGACACAATTCCCAAGAAATGAAAAGCGCTGGACAAAGCATCTCCAAATCTCTCGAACTCCAAAAAGAAGGTTCTCTCAAAAATGCCAATCTCTGAACTCTGAAAAATGAGAAGTGCTGAGAGGAGAATTTTGAATACTTGAGAGGATCTTTGAAGACTCTTATGGTAGTTATACTGAATACATGTAGAAACTCGAATCATGGAAACATGGCGGGCAATGAGATTGTCATTTTCCAAGGCATACAAAGGAGGAACAAAAGAAAATGAACAAGGAGAAAACAAAACAAAAGATCTTAAACCAAAAATAAAATAACCAAAATAAAATACCTCAAAATGATGTCAAAAAGTACAAAATATAGTAAAAACCGAGGTAGTCAGAGAAAATGTCAGATGAAAATGATAGGTAAAAAACTGAGTTTAAATAGAAAAAATTGACATTAATGGCCAAATCTCAATCCGTATAGAAGTAGGTAAGAATTAACTATGTAGAGAGCTCCGAAAGTCTAAAACCTAAAAGTTTGAAATTCCAAAATCTCAGAATTTTGGGGTTTCAAACTTTGAATATCAAGAGATGAAAATTGCGAAATGGTGATGGGAGAGTTCCGAAACCCAAAATCCCAAAAGCTTGAAATTTTGGACTTTCAAACTTTTGGACTTCGGAAGTCTAAAGTAAAAAACCTCAAAACAGTCAGGAGAGTTCCGAAACCTAAAATCCTGAAAGTCTAAAATTTTAGAATTTTGGACTTTCAGACTTCAGAAGTCCGAAAGTAATTTTTCAAAGATGTGACCTAGAGTTCCAAGACTCGAAAGCCTGAAAGCCCAAAATTTTGGACTTTTGGGGTTTTAGACTTCAGAATTTTGAGTTCAAAAATTTGATAATTGCCAAAGAAAACTCTGAACTTTGAAATCCCGAAAGTAAAATTTTAGAATTTCGAGGTTTCAAACTTAGGAACTGAGTTCAAAAATTGAAATTGCATAATTTGAAATCAAAAGTTTTCAATTTCGTTTCATTTAACTTGGAAATCATAATTTCAATTCCATGTCATTTAAACTCCGAATTCCTAAGTACAATTTTTTTTGAATTTTTCGAGACTTTGGATAATTTTTTCAATTTTGTAGAAAACTTCCGTGTGAAGGATTTCAAAAATTTATTTGATTGATTTCAACGTCTATTTCTCAAGGTAAAATAAAATGGTAATAGATATGATAACCCATAAATCAAAATACCTCTTCGGCCTCATGGCTACATCAAATATATAAAAATAAAATACATGTACATTTTCCAATAAACATCATCATATCACATTATTAAATCATCATGAAAGATACGCAATGCTATCAATAATTTACAATTTTCAAAATTCAATTTTACCATTTTCAACAGCGATTATCAATGAATCACAAAACTAATTTGAACACCAAAACATAATCCATATGTCAAGAATCAAAAGTGTCAATATATGAAAACTAGTCATGCTAGATCATCATCGATGTAATGAAATACATGTCTATGCATATGATCCACATTATGAATCACCACATATCCATAATCAAATATTTATAATTTATATCAAAATGAAAATCAAATATAATAATGTCCATCTATCAATATCTACGTGATCAAATATGATAACAAATTCCATGTATTTAGTCCATAGTAAATAAAATCATAGTAAGATAATGTCAAAGATGAATGGGAACTACATCCCCCTCCCCTTAGATTGAATTCCTCATGGAAGTCACTAGAATAAGTGTGGGAACTATGCCCTTAATGGTGTGGCATCCTTCCATGTAGCTTGTTATCTCATCATACCAATCCCACTTGATGTGCACCTAATCAATCTTATGCCCTCGAAGGTCCATGGTCCTTTGCTCTAAAATGCACACGAGCCCCACCATCACATGTCCTTAATCCTACATCTGCAATGTATTCCAATCCAATACATGAGAAAGATTTAGTATGTATCTCCTAAGTTCATAAACATGGAAGACATCATGGATGTGAGACAAGGTGGGTGAAAAAGGTAAGAAGTAGGCTAAGGGACCAATCCACTCTAAGATCTCAAAAGGACCCACAAATATATGAGCTATCTTAGAGCCTTTATCATAACAAGTAGGGCTCTTATGAGGCTTGACATAAAGGAACACCTTCGTTCCAACCTCAAAACTATGGTCTTTCCTCTTATGATCTGCATACTTCTTCTATCTATCCTAAGCCTCATATAACCTCTTTCTAATCAAGATAACCTCACTGCTCCATGTTCTTTAACATAGTTGGTCCAAGAGATACCTTTCCTCTAACCTATCTTAACTCAATGGTGTCCTGGACTGCCCGCCATATAATGCTTGAAATGGTGCCATGTTGATGGAAGTTTGAAAACTACTATTGTAATAAAATTGAAACAAGTAAAAATACTCCTCCCATATTGAATGATGACCCGTGATATATATCCAAAGCATGTCCTCTATAATCTAATTCACCCACTCTGTTTGACCATCTTTCTCAGGGTGATAACATGTACCGAACTTAATTCTCATACCAAGAGCATGCTGCATGGTAGTCCAAAAATGCAAGGTGTACAAAGGATCACGGTCACAAATAATCTTCCATGGAATCCCATGAAGTTTGAATATTTCATCCAAGTACACTCATGCCACCGGACTAGGTGTATAGGTGGTCTTCACCAAATAAAAATGATCCTCTTATGTCAATTTATCAATTGTGACCAAAATGACGTCATAGTGATATTTCGACATCGGTAACCCAACAATGAAATCCATGGAAATGGTGTCCCACTTCTATTCAATATGGCATACAAATAAAGAAGGACAATAGGATGCTAATGCTTGGACTTCACCTTCTGACACTCAAAACATCAAGATACATACTTGAGATATGTCTCTCGAAATTCCTTTCCATTGATACAATTATCTCAATGTGGTGTGCATCTTCTTCACCCCAGGATGGGCTGAATAAGGTGCACGATGAGCCTCTACTAATATATCTTATCATGACCACCATATCTATGTACATATATCTAACCTCTGTGTTTGATAAGTCTATTTGTCTCTAGTGCCATTCCCTTAAACTTCCCTCAAGGGGTCTCGAGACTCAATTTTTGTCTAGTTGTTAGGTAGAAACTACCACAAGGAAGCTACTGCAAGATCCCGCTCTCTGTAAGTCTATATGTTCCGAGGTATCCATAGCCAAATGCCTCGACAAATCAAAGTAGCTCAGTAACCACATTCTCCTTCCCCTTCACATGCTCATTCTCCATGTCATAATCGCATATAAGATATATCAAATGCCATTGACGGGCATTGAGATTAGGATGTATGAAGAAATGTCGTAGACTCAAGTGATCTTTCTTGAGAATGAAATTCCTTCCTAACGGAAATAGTGCCACCGCATACTAAAGCATGTACCACTTTTGTAAGCTCAAGATCATGATTTGGATAGTAGAGTTCATATTCCTCGAGTTTTCAAGACTCAAAATCAACCACACAACCATCCTACATCAAAACTCCTCCTATACTTGCCAAAAAATCATCTATGCAAACAAAGAAGTCCTTATGTGGATCCAAAACTTATAAAATAGGAGCTTTAGTAAGGCACTCCTTTAGAGTCCTGAAGGCCTTCTCACATTTTTCTAACCAGATGAAATTCTTCCCTTTCCACTGAAGGGAAGTGATGGGATAAGAAATTCAAGAGAAGTCCTGAACATATCCTATAGTACCCTGTCAATCCCATGAAGTTGCGTACCTCAGTCACACTAGTTAGCAGCGACCAATCAACAATAGATCTAATATTATAAAGATTGACTACAATACGTTCCCAGGATATGATGTGACCCGGATAATGAACCTTATTACGAATGAATGCATAGTTCTCTAGGTTCCCGTAAATATGCTGCTCTTAAAGGCAACTGCAGAACCTTTCGAAAGTACTCCTTGTGTTCCTCACATGTACTTGAGTTTATCAATGTGACATCTAGAAACAAAAGCATGAAGCGGTCTCAGAATTTCCTGAATACCCTATTCATCAAACTCATGAATACTGCGGGGGCATTTGTAAAATCGAATGGCACCACCATGAACTCGTAGTGGCCATATCTCATGCGAAAGGTTGTCTTATGCATATCTGCCTTTGTGATCCTCAACTGATAGTAACTGGACTTAAGATCTATCTTAGAAAATACCATGGCCCCTTTCATCTGATAAAACAAATCATCAAAGCGTGGAAGGGGGTAACGATTCTTAATCGTTTCTTTTTTAGTTATACATATTGAATACAAAATCTCAAAGATTCATCCTTTTTCTTACCAAAAATAACTAGTGCACCTAAAAGGGATACACTAGGATGGATTAATCCTTTCTTAATAAGGCCATATAAATTGTATCTTAAACTCAAAAAGATACGAGGTAGTCATCCTATATGGCACGCATGAGAAAGATTTTTATTTAGGAACCAAATATATATGAAAATATATCTCATGTGGGGGTGGTAGACTAGGTAGCTCACCGGAAAAACATATAAAAATCCTCTAAAATTGGGTGATCATAAAGTGAAGGCCCACTCATATCATAATATGATCTTTCACTAATAGTAATAGCATACAACCGACATCCCGATGCACACACCGCTTCAATTTGGATAGCGGATGTGGTGTGAATAGAAATATGCCTCCTAACTCCAACTATCACTGACCTAACCCCCAAATAATATGCACAAGATATAACCTTGTTGTAAAAATCTACTCTAGCTTTGTGTGTAGATAACCAATCATTTCAAAAATTACTCCATAATAATCCGAGGGAAGGATCCGAAGATCCAAGGTCATGGTGAAGGGTCCTAGGTCAACTACACATTCCTTAACTAAGGATTCCACTGAGAGCTTGGCTCAAGAAGCCATCTCAACATCCCAACTAAGGCCTTGCCTAATTGCCACTAGCCTGCATCGCTCTACTAATGATGGAGAAATAAAGGAATTAGAAGAGCCTAAATAAAATAAGATAGAGCTAGAATACCACCGATGCTACCTGAAGTCTCAATTATTGTACCTTGGTGCTCTACCTGGTGGTTCTCGACCACTACATAAATCTTGTGGCTCTAGGCCATGTCACCAACTGTAGGCTCTGAAATAGGTCCCTTACCCTTATTATTAGGGTTATGTGGACATTCTCTCCAATGGTGTCCATGTACACCACATCCATAACAACTACCAAGATCTCTCTAATGAGAAACGACTCCCCTGGTACTCTAATGGTATGTGTGGTAGATCCAGATGATCATACCATGGACCGGTTGTTGCCGCTACTTACGAGCTCTAACTAACTAAGCTCTAGGTTATCCTTGTGTCCTGACAGGTCCTCTAGGAGGAGGCCCCATACTCTATCCTCTCTAAGTATCAAATATATGTGGAGGTCTAAATGGTGGATGAGTCTCATTGTTCTTTACATGCTTTACTGCTAAGGTGGCTACTATGGTGGTCTCGAAGAAGACATGCTGAACCATGTCTACCATGAGGAGGAGGAGTTGACCTCGTCAACCGAATATTCCACATCTACTTGAATATATCTCTTCACTCTATCTCTGGCTGTTATGTCTTCCCCTTAGTTTATTCTACAATGTAGGCCTTCTCAATGAACTCAACTAAGGTCTACAGATAATGAATGCATACCGCACCTCCAAAATCCAAGTTCAGGCCTTTGATGAACCTGTGAATCCTAACCTTCTCATCCTACATGTAGTCGACATAGTGAAGCATGTCAAGAAACTAATTCACATCCTTAGCCATTGCCATAGATTCTGTCGCATGAGATCATGAAACTCATCGATCCTCTGTTGAATAAAACTCTTGGAAATATACTGGCTATAAAAATGCTCCTCAAAGAGTTCCCATGTAACAATCTCTGAATCCATGTGGGGATTTTTCTCCTTTTTTCTCCACCAAAAACCTGCTCCATCTCTTTGAAGATGAATTACAACACAAGCCTTCATGTTGTGCCCATCAAGCTCACTAACCAAGCCTCTGCACTGAAATCCTCCTATATAACTAGACTAATGGGATAGATGAAGCTTCAGTATCTCTCGAATGGGATCTGCTGCTAATGTCTTTCAGCCCCTAGGTCATTCCACATGATCATCCCTCGGCCTAGGGCTCCTAGATCTATCTCTATGTCCTGTAGCTCTATCTCCATGTCCTCTTTGTGGTGAATCTGATCTAGCCGAATCCGCATGGGAGCTCCTCACTCTATAATCCTCACTTTGTGTCATGAAAGGCTACAAGCCTCTGCGATGGCTCTCGATCATGCTTGGCTAGATCATCATCCCCTCTTGCTCCACCTGTATAGGTGCATTGACCACTGCCTGCAGGTCCAGTAGGATCTATGACTATATAGCGGCAATTTGCTTGCTCTGGGGTGGTATATACAAATCCACATGAAATATTCCCACGTGTGGTTTGTGCCTCTCTTTGCAAAAACCAAGACGAGAGTCATTTCATCATCATATAGGTTTATTTTAGTTTTCTAAGTTTTCTATGTTTTTAGTTATCAATAGTATCATGTGTTCTAAGTTAGAGTTGCACTAAATTTATTGTTTGTGTTTCCATGTGTGTCTAAGGTCCAAGCGTTAAACCCACGTCTTTGATGCCAAGTGTAACACCCACAAATTTGATGCTCAAAAACATACTAAAACCTATTAATCTATTGGAGAAAATTGCGGGAATTTTGTTTTTTTGTTTAAAAGGTTGCAAGAGTAAAACACTAGACACAATTTAATTAATTTCTAATTAATTATTTATCTTGTTTGACCACTTAGGTCCATGATAAATTTTATAAAACAATTCTTAAGTTAAAGTAACCACATTTACCTATATCACTTATACCCTTATTATACCTTTATTCTAATTAATTAATTTTCATATAAACATTTGTCCTTTTAACCCCTTAGTTAATTTAATTAAAATGGCCATTTAGCCACTTTGGTTTTAATAGCTAGCACAAACATCATTTAATTATTTATTAAATTTAAAGTAGAAGGGGAGGGGGTCACAACATAGTCTAACCCATAAGTGTAGGTACCCTAGGGCCTTATTAGTTAATTAGATTTATAACATTTTGCACATACCCATTCCCACAAAAATAACATCACTTAAGTGATGTAGGATTCATTCTAAACAATTGGATTATATATATCTTGGCCATTGGATCTTAGGTTAGACTAAAAACCCTAAAAATCTTTATGAGCTCTCCTCTTATTGTTTTCTTACCCTATTATTATCATTTTCTCTATTTTGTTTTGAAAGTTAAGGAAGAATGGATGCCATGGAGTCAAGGAGATATTGTGAAGGATTTTCTTGGTTTAGAAGGATATACACAAATTTTTGGTTGCTTATTTTTATTTTCATCCCTCTCCTAGGGTTTGTTAAGAGTATTAATTTATTATATGTATATATATTTTTTGAGAGCTTACCCAAATCGGCTTATGGGATTTATTTTCCCATTTTATTCTTTGTTACAAAAGGGTATATACATAGATCTATGGTTGTATCTATGTGATGAGCATACTTAGCTCAACTTCTCACACAACCTACCTCATCCTCATTTGTAACTCCTACTCACCCTTCTGCTGTCCTAAACCAATATAGTGTCTAGGTACATGTGCATGCATTCAATTTCACTAGATCAAACATGAAGGTTCATATTTCCCAAGGTTGCCCTTTCACCTGTGATCTACTTTGTCAAGCCTCTAGGTCTCCTCTAGCTTGTAGCCCTTCCTCCTCACAAAGTGAGTTATATCTTGAACTCCTCCAAACATTTCCTTACTATCCTGAATGATTTGGATATCCACTATGGAGTTACAAAACATATCTCAAAATATCCCTATGCTTCTTTTGTAATGTACTATGACCCCTGTTTCTATGCTTTAGGCCTCATTAGGTCTCTCAAGAATGCCCTTAGACTATACCATCATATTTCCCAAAACAACTCTCAGAGTTACTTAGCATTTTGGATACCCTTTTGGATGTTTGGAATCCTACTCAATTTTCAGGTATTGTTAGTTTGTACGGATTTGTACTTTCTTCACAAAATTGGGGGTTTCTTAAGCTAGATTCTTTGGTAGTTTATAGCAGCAGATACTTGGGCTTATTTTCTTGACTAAAACCTATTGGATCCACCATATATATGCTCATGTGAAGCTCCATGTTCATTTTCAAGTCTTAACTCCTCCATTTACTCATGCATGCAACCAAAATACTCCTATTGTTGTCCTGTGCACACACAATTATAGGCTGACTGTAAATTCCTTCATAACTTCACTGCACGTGTGATTCAAGGTCCAATATTTTACACACTTCTAAAAAACATAAAAAAAGAACTTTCCTATAAATTTCATCACGTTTGGTTGGCTAGAACTCAAATGGTGTGATGCCCTAGTTTAGGGCCGAGAGGGAAGAATTAGCTCTACAGGAGAAACTACACTGTTTCAAAAGCTAAAAAAATTCATGGAAGCTTAGTTTACCTTATTCTAACTCTGCATGCTTTTACAATTCATAAAATGCACTTCCATCCTTTGCTGCAATTTTCTTGATTGCTGGCCTGGGCAGGGTTTTGATCACAATCTTCTACAAACATGTAACCTTCACCAAAAAAATAAAGCATTTCAAACTGAAATATTTTCCATACTCATTCCCCATTATATTTTCAACATTGTTACACTTTTTTCCTCTCTCCCTCTCTCTTCTCTTTTCACACGTGAGAGAGCTCTTCTAAATACTTGTTTTCTAACAAAGGCATGTAGAATCTTGATCCTACAAACATGCAATTCTTGACTCAACAACAACCTAAACTTAGACATGACTAAAATTGAATTCAACCACTCCTAATACACGTTCAAAAACATATCCTCTTTCTTTTCATGGCCTATATGACCTTATCCAACTCATTTTACCTTTTCTAGGCCTATTTTCTCTCTCTCACAACCACTCTTTGACCTTTTACAACACATATTGACTTTTTACAAGCACATGTGTGCTTTTACAACACATTTGAATTCAAATACACATTTCTAACATGCTTAATGGTTTCATGGGACCTTATTTTGTCTTGACACTTGATGCTCCTACATCACTATGGTTATATGTATGTATGTATGACGGTGACCAAAGTTTTATTTGAGATAGCAATATATTGGTGGGGCACCACCCGGCCAACATTGTGTTATATATAAAAACAAAGGTTTGGGGTGGGGTGCCACCCCACCCCAATATTGCTTAATATAATCCTATTCAAGCCGCAGCCTATTCGCCCGCACTTATTCAAATACCATTTTTTTGTATTATAATATTTCCTTTATAAAAAGCTATGCCGATTGGTGTTTAAATATTAAATTTATTATTTTATATATATATATATATATATATATATATATATATATATATATATATAATACATATATATATACATTATATATAGATATTTATATAAATTATAATTATAATTATTATATAATTAGATATATAAATTTATACAAATAAATAAATGTCTATATATATTATAATCGTTTATTTTTCTTTGTGTTTATTTAATTTAGGCAATTTATCAATCCAAATTTTCTTTAAATAGAAATCTAATAACACAAGTAGTTTGTATAAGTTTATAAATATTTCAATAAATGAAATAGTTATGTTTCTATCCTTTTCCATTTAAACTAATTGTAAGTAAATACAAAGAACATTCTTATTTGGTTGATAAAGGACATTAAGATGTCTATATTATCTAGTTTACGTAATGAGAGAAATGTAATAACCATAGTAACACACTTAAATAAAACTCTTTTTTTTGTTCAAGTTTACCAATACTACTACAAAGGGATCAACATACACCTTCCATGCAAGACCACTATTATTTTACAATGAAACCATAATGCAACCTTTGAGTCAATATTTAAATTTGAAAATAAACTTTTCCCATTCCAAATAGGGTACTTTCCATTAATAAATTAAATGCACTCTTTGTGTAATTTACAAGTCTGAAGGAGGTACACTAACAAAAAGATGCAATCTTCACATGCCTCCTTTCCAAATATACATTTTTCAATAATCAATACAAATCAATCTTACATAATACATTTACAAGAAGTGAAACATTAAAATGCAAGTCACGAATCCTTGCACTTGTGTGGAGACAACATGGATTTTTTTACAAAAGTAGGATTCCTTCTTGTCTTATACATAATGCAACTATGTACAATTATTTAACTTGAGATCCTCTAATTTCTTTAACTTCCAAGCACAACAACAAAAAATGGGGAGTAGGCAACGCTCTACGCTCAACCAATATTCCAATGAGGAGAAGAATCTATCATCCTCATTGGCCTCCGAGACCCAACCATAGAGCAATAAGGAATGGATTCAACCAATGAAAAATTTCACAAATGATTCCACATTATAACACACATGCCAACAATCCTTTATAAAAAAACAAGCACAAAACAACAATATTAATGGAATGGAACTTTTCCAAAACAAGACCTAAAATCTCTAAGCCAAGGGAGCAAGGAAATATGGGAAATCACTTATGCCTCCCAATGGGTTAAGTGTCAACCTTAAAATCCTCCAAACATCTTCATCCACAACAACCAAACTCTTATCCCTCCCTAAAAAAAATCTTATCACTCCCTCATACTCTTATCACTCCCTTAAGTATTTTCATACAAATATAAGTAAAAATCTCTTATCTTAAAAAGGTGGGACACTCAACCCAAACTCCCTCCAAAATATGCAAACAATACTCTTATCTCTCCCTCAAAATATCCCCATATTCTTTCTCCTACACCATCCTTAAGGCCATACTACCCAAGTCCCAAACATACACACACAAACATTCATTTTACATACAACATACATATAATAAAATAAAATTGCAAGGTATAAGTCCCTACCTTTCCACTACAATAATCCTTGATCCAAAATCACAACTCTAAGATCCTTCCAAGCTCAAGCCCAAATCCAAACAAGCTCCAAGACTCCAAGCAAGCAAATCAAGCCAAAAATCTCCAAAATGCAAGTGCACAACTAAATCAAGTAACCCCCAAACTATCAAAATAACTTGTATAAATAGAAAAAGAGGAGAGAGGGTGAGGTGGCTCCATGTAGGATGCCACATCACTTCTCCTCAACTCCACATCACCAAGTCAAACATCAAAACCAAAGATAATAAATTGGTGGGTGAGGATATGAAAAATTCCTTCCACACACAAATTCTCACTCCATACCTCTAAGGAAAAAATTAAAATCTCATGTAAGAAAGTGCAATAAATTTAATCTTTTTACCATCCAAATCACATAATGGGGCCTAATTTTGACCCCTTATACCATAGGTATAGTTGGTAGATGAATTTAAGAGGTGTGGGACAAGATTAACTTGTCCCACAAGCCTCCAAAAATGGCTCCAAAGTCAAATTTCGGGATTTGAGGGATGGGTTGAGTGCACAACATCCAAATTAATTAAAATCCAACTCATATCAATTAATCACAAGGAAAACCTTCCTAATTAAATTCCCCTTTGTCACATCATAACAATTTAATAAACATGATTAATCAACTTAAGTAAAAACACATTAATTAACAATAATAAAGTGAAATACACAACAATAATAAATCACATACTCCACAATAATTAAAAAGGAAGAGGGAAAAGCACACATAACACATGGTCACATTTTGAGGTCATCCCCCATGGGGACCTCCTAACAATCTAACAACACACAAAAATATAAATAAACATAAAGATGCCATGGTGACCTTCATTGAATCCATTTGATATTCTAATATGGATAGTCTCCTAACCCCCTCTTGTTTTTTTGATACGATAACATGTAAAATCAACAATACCTCTTCAGCCTCATGGCCACATCAAATATATCAAAAATAAAATACATGCACATTCATCAATAAACATCATCATATCACATAATTAAATCATCATCAAAGCTAAGAAATGCTATCAATAATTTACAATTTTCTAAACATTTCAATTCTACCGTTTTCACCAGTATCAATGAATCACAAAATTAATCCGAACACCAAAATATAATCAACATGTCAAGTATCCAAAGTGTCGGATAAAAAAATAATCCTAGATCATAATCAATACTTTGAAATACTTGTCTCTACATATGATCCAAAATACGAGTCACCACATATCCATAATTGAAATATCTATACTGTCTATGAAAATGAAAATGAAATATAATAATGTCCATCTATCAATATCTATTGATCAAATATGATAACAAAGTCCATGTCTATAGTAAATAGTAAAACAATTCATAGTAAGATAATGTTAAATATGATCGGGCACTACATCTTACCTAGGACCATCCATTCAAAGACAACATGTTGATTGTTGCTTTGCTACTTACTAAGTCACCGAGAGAGTACAAATTGAAACATCCTCCATTCTCGCTTAATTGTTTTTTCTACGTACACTGTAATTGTGTTTGGACTCGGTAGTAGTATATTTAATTTCCAAATCTCAAATCACTATGAAAATATATTTGTATATAATATAAATTTATTAAATATCAAATCTATGTTTTCAAAATCTAGAGAATTTAGTGTAAATAAATTGATTGGTGGGGTGGTCTCTTAGTTGATGACAACAATTGTCACATTGAAACATGTCTTTAATACAACCAACCACTAATTCATGTACTTACAACTGAGTAAAAATTGTTAGGTATTAACCAAAATAACGCTTGATTAATGTTTTGGGATGGCATTTTGATGGTTTCGTGAAACTGTAAATCTTTTATAAAATGGTTTTCTATTGTAGAAAACTATTAAAAACGTACCCAAATGATGCTTGCTGAGTCCAAGTTTCAAAGATATTATTTTGAAAATAAAATAGAGGATTTTAAACATCAATTTCTTATACGAAGTGAATGGCCATTAATAATAATTATGTAGAAACACAAAAATAAGAATTTTTATTTCACTTTCGAATGCAAAAAATGCTTACATTAATCATATAAAAACAAAAAAATTATTGCAAAATGATGCATATCCATAAAAATCCAAGGGTCACATAGGCTCCCAATTTTGATTCAGAGGGAATGTTGGAAATAACCCTAAAAATGCCAAGCAAACTCACATTTCATGTGTATACTGACCAAAACAACAAAGATAAAACCCCACAGAGAGAAGAGGTTTGTAATGTAGCCAAAAAAATTATGTTAGATAATATAATAGGAATGAAATTATGTAGGCGTAAGTTCCCACACACAAATTGTAGGGGTCTAGGGTTTTGGACAAAATTATGCTCACACACGAAATCTAGGATCTTAACTTGCTGCTCAGTGTTAAGCAGTAGGTTGGATGGCTTGGACAACTTGATGTGCATGATCTTCTAATGGTGGAGGTATTTTAACCTATGTTGGACTGTGTCACGACCAAGAAACATTCTGATTTCCAAGATATTAATGATAACTTTTGGCATTTTAATATATTAATTATAGAGCATTAAGAGCATTTAATGTTAGGTATTTCTAATTTTTAATGTTTAAACTATAGAAAGGTAAATATTTCAAAAATATTTATTTTATTAATATAAAAAATTGGATATGGCCATTAAAATGTTAGCCAATTAAAAAAATAACTTTAAAATCTCAAAAGAATAAAGTAAACATATTTTTGAGAAATTCTATATTAAGTATATGAAATGAAATGATGTGAATCTTTGTGATTCATAGTATAAAATAATAATAATGGATTTATCATGCCTAGGATAATAAAATATTAAATCTTGACCAATCAATTATAATATCATAAGATGTAGAATATTTTTATAATAAATGTTGAAATTTGTACATGATATTACTAATAAGGGGATTATACACAATCATATTGTACTTATGCTTGTTCTCTACTGGAAAATGTGAAAAATAGTAGTAGTTTGACTAACAAGCTACTTAATAGAACCGTTGATGAATTATTTTCAAAACACATATACGTGGAATGATGAACATGGAATGTTTGTTGGCATGTGGTCATAAATTAAAAGCCGGGGAACAACATTGAAATATTTTGGTCCAAAAGTATTAACCACATGTAAATATCAATATCAAGTGTAATTTTTTTTGTAAAGCTCCCAATATTTACGCTGAAAGGCATGTCTTTAAGTGAACATAATCCTCCACTTTCTCATATGGTGCAAATGATCAAAAGAATCGAAATCATGTGCAGACGACTATGAATCATGAATGTTTTGAGACCGTCCACATGTCTGAGCACATCTACCAATTGTGCTTCAAAACTTAAATCTAGACAAACCCTAATCGCTATGCATTTTGTTCTCTATTTCATGAAGTTGTCACTTTTGTTCTCAGGTTTGAATCTGTATAATATTGGGATGATGTAGCCATCAGCGGTGGTTTCGCTAGTGATTTGCGTTGTTTGGATGGTAGCATCAGCCACAGGGAATATTGTGAGCTCGAGCGAGTAGAAGTCAATTGGGGAATCAAACACAATTCCTGCATTTCATGTGATATAGCAAAGAGTTTTCTTCAACCTTGAGAAACCCTAACTGGGTTTGATCCAACAAAGTTCGCATTGACAACATCTCTTCATTATGGAAACATGACCCCCATGACTAGTAATAAAACATAGCCACACATGAGTAATTGGAAAAGCACTAGGATTTGCATTCGTCCAATCTTACATTCAGGGACTTCAAGTAGCAGGGGAAATAATTGACTCAATATGGTTATAAATTTTTTGGGAGATTTTATCTATTCAAAATATAAATGTTGTTTCTGAAATCATATTGGGGTTTTTCCTGTGTAAGCTCGGTATGGTTATGAATTTTTTTTTGAAGTTCCTAAATTTATCTAGATATAGTTGTACTGAAACTATTTTTGGGTTTTTTCTCCATCAGGAAATGAGGGCCTTGAAAAATTACTTGTTCTGTCATTTATTGAATGTAGCTTTGCCGCACCCACCTAGCCCCCTAGATAAAATCATCACTGGTGATCTCTTTCCATGAAAAATATGTTCCATTTCCTTTACATTTTTAAAATTAGTTTTGGTTTTCCATTGCCTTTACATTTTTCACTTTGGGTTTTGGTTTTCCTTGATTTTTTGCTTATATCAGCCAAAGTTCTTCTTCTTTGACTTCGGAGCAGGCTCAATCTGGTGGAATTTTTTTCTACTATTTGTTTTTTGGATATGACATTATGGGTGTGGGATCTATAATTAAGGCCAACTCATCTGAGGTGTAGGTGATTGTGAGTCAATTAAGAGCTCATCAAGATTTTTAGAGACATGGCGAGATTATGTAGGAAATGGCTCAGATGAGCCACAAGGGTTAGCGAGAGCATGTTGAGCTCGATCAAGCTTATTGGATTAGCTTGACATTGATTGAGAGGAATTTCCAATCGGGGGTTAATGAGGGCAAGAGAGAATTTCCAATAGTCATGAGGGTAGAAGACATATTCCAGGTTGTAAGGGTTTTCCTTGACACAAGTTCATGGTTTTAGGTGCTTCTACTTGACACCATTTATGCTCATGATTTTTGAGTGCTTTTGTTTGAAGCCATTGTGAAATAGTGAGAGGAGTATTTGATTTATCTTTTAACAAAAATTAGAGTTTGATGATGGATTTTGACATTGGTGCCACATAAATCTTTGTTGAGTCTAAGTAAGTTTGGGTTTGGTGCCTCATTATGCACGTTTACAATTTTTTTGCATTTATATTTGCATTGATTATGCATTTTTTGCATCTGTATTGAAGCCCATTTAATTTGAAATAATAAATGGTGAATATATTTAATTTAATTTTTCCAGACATGTTAAACTTTATGGATACAAATTTCAGTGTATAGAGGAACAAAATTCCGACACTTGCAAAATTTTGTGATTGTGATAAGATAATCATGGGTAGCGAAGGAAGACTTTACATATTATGATAAACATCATAAAGAGGTGTGAATATTTTTAAAATAATTAGTATCATATGATTTGATACTTGAGGTCGAGGAATACCATTATGACTAGTGTGTTATAGACCAATATGAAGGATAAGTATCAAACATTGGAGAAAATTTGGGTGTTATACCTAAAGAATATACTTTTTCCCATGATGTTACAAGGTGGATTGTTGTCTAAGCACCTAATTTGAATGAAATACCTTCAAGACCAACCATCTTCCATAAAAGGGTAGATGATAATGATATGGTGGTTCTCGGTTCTAAAATACCTACCTTCTTCATATGAGTCATTTGTGGAGACCCTTCATCTAATGGTTGAAATTTAGACTCATATTTGACAAGGTGAGCTCTTACCTATTGCAAAAGGAGCGGAGACAAACACATAATCATGAGGACAATTCTGGACATTTTGAAATATTTTTTTCCGTTCAATCTAAAGAGAAGTGGAAATGACAAGTTAATAATACATCTACTTCCTCTCCTAAATTTAAAGCAAAGAGTTACTATTGTTACAAGTTTGGTCATGTTAAGGATTGTCATAACCTAAAAATGCTCTAAAGAATAAAAAAGGGAAAGAACATGTGGTAGTAGTTGAACATGTGCAAGAAGATGAATATTCTCTCATGACATATTGCTAGGATAACATACATACTCGGTACTAGTTCTTTTATTTTAGAGCATCTCAACACTTCACTCATTAAAAATATTGGTATGTTAGTTTCCATGCTAATTTATGTTTTTCTGATTCAGTTACTTTAGGGATGGGTGACCACATGTTGGAGAAGGGGTTGGGGATGTTCATATTCGATTGAATGATAAAACCAAACTCATGGTTAAAAATGTTAGATATGTTCCTAACATGAGAATTTTTTTTTATATGTCAATCAATGGAAAATCCTTATATTTCTACAATTTTCTTTGGAAAACAATGTAGTGTTTGATATAAAACAAAATAAGGTTTTTTCCTTAGGTGTTGGGAAAAACGGTTTGTACAAGTTAGTTGATCCTTCTACGGTGAACCTACATGCCTTAGTTATGGAAGGAAATACCAAACTTTTGTGGCATGAGAGATAAGGTCATCTATACCTTCAGTATCTTACAAAATTAAGTAGATAAATCATGATACTTGTTTATCCTAGTATCCAAAAGAAGCATGATATGTGTCCTGGATATTTTTTAGGGAAGAAAAAGAGGAATCCTTTCCATATTGAAGGTTCTTGACGTGTGAAGGGGATCCTAGATATTGTTCATGTAGATCATTATGATCCATCATGGAAGTATCTTGTTGATCTTGGTGCACATTATTTAGTTTAATAGAGAACCAACCCTACAAGGATCAAAAACCCCTAATTTAGTGAAGCACCCACTCCACAAGGAGGATAAAATCCCCTAAGATGATCAAGAAAAACTAAACCACCTTTGGATGAATATATCTAATGTATTTTTGTTGTGCAACAAATGATGGAGATCACTTATTCAGGATCTCACACTTTCAAACCCTTGCTCAAAACCTCCCTTCTTCAAATCATCGTATCTCACTTTTTCATGGACTTATTTTTCTTCAAACCATTACACACACACTATATAGAATTCCTTACCATTTAAAACACTTATTTAGCTATCATATAATTCCATCATACCTGTTTCAAACACACATATGGGTCACACTAGCTAGTGCAAAGTTTATTTAAAACATGCACTTTATACCCTTCTTAACTCACAAAAATGAAACAAGTTGGTCCAAATCCTTTAGCTCGAACAATAAAAATTATAAAAATCTCAATAATTTCATTAAAAAATTCATATGATCCCATGTAGGTTGGCCATGACCAAATGTACCAAAGTAGCTCAAAAATAACTCAAAACCCCATCACCCCTGCATCATTAATAGCCACAAACCTCATCACCATGATTTTTCAAGCTTCAAAATTCATAAAATATGTCAAATATGATAGATAAAGATCATACATGGTTGTTAATTAGGTTTCACCAATCAAATTCTTCATAACTTACTCAAGAAGGGTCATATCCTTCACCAAACAACTGTTTCCAGGAACTTGTCTTCACCTATGGGCCTCACGAATATAAAAAAACACCTCAACTATGGCATGTAAAAACTCATTGGAAATCCTGTCATTTAGATCAAATAAATTATTTCTATAGATGGCGAAGCATCCATACATGCAAACCACACCAACTTTCATCTTCACAAAATTGAACATCCCAAAAGAAATTTTACAAACTCAACTAGTTTTCACCCTTTATGTCACTTATAAGACCTTTAAAGGCATTAATTAGGAAAAAATTCATTATTGGTAACTCTCCAAATTATAGAGAGTATAAAATAATCCATCTCATGCATCTTTTACCTCCATCTTATAGCAAGAGCAATCCTTTCTAAGAAACAAACAATATTCTTCTCCAAAAATTGAGCTAGATGACTATCAAATATCATCATCATGAGAAAAAACATACACCATTATAAATACCTCTAAATCCTATTTCCATTACATCTTACATTTCATTCCAACTCTAAGTGGAAGGCCTTCAACCAGAACCCATCTCTCGAAACTACTCTAGAACTTCCCCAAAACTGCCTTAAGACTCGTCTTCATAAATGGGACATAATTTTCCTTATAAAGCTCAACCATGATCTTAAACCATCATTTAAATAAATTAAATATCTTGTACTCCTTTCAAAAAAACTCCTTTGGAAAACCTTGCCTCAAACTAAACTTCTTTAGAAACTTTCCAGTTTGAGTGGGGTCCCCTCATTACCACATGCTCTACCATACCTTTATGGAATCATGAATGAGTACTATAGATAATAAAATATTCATAATAGCACAAGAAATCAATTATTTTTGGCTACAATGAAGAACTCTCATACCACTCTTAAGATACGGTTTCAAACTCAAAAAATGTTGTTTACCTTCTTAACATTCATTCATAAAAATGTGATGATGAAATGACTTCATTATTTTTATGAAAACTTATTAAGTAAATTGAAAATATTCCCTAAAATCCACAAGTTCCCATGCAATGTAGAAAATTTAGGGTGACTATCAAAAGTTGTAATTTGAGTTGAAAATCTCCTTTTTCTTGACCTTGTTTCACCAAAAACTACATTTCTTTTAAAATATCTTCAGGATGACTTGAAATATTTACCACACATCTAATAAACCCCAGTGAACTATATTTAATCATCATCATATCTCCAATATATCTATATCTTCTCAACCCATCTCATTTGTATGACTATCCCTTGGGGTTTTGCATGGTTTAGGCTAAAGGTCAATTGAACCAACTCTATAACTCATCTTGGAACCCTTGAATACTACCTCTAAATGATGAATTCAACATAAAATACCTCAATTAGTGATCTTAATGGATCAAACATACCTAGAAATGACTATCAAACCTAATTAGGCCTCCAAACACTAGGATTAGGCCTAGTGTGCACAATCACCAAGTAGACTAATACCATATCTCAGCTCCAAAGTATCCAAAAGGACTTTAAAACCTTTATTCATCATGCCTCACTCACATACATTCCTACACGATCTCATATGGCTCTATATTTCCTCATTTGGTCTCCAAGCACCTAAACTAGTTCTAGATGAACACCTCCAACTGGGTCTTCAAACTATATTTGCAATCTGAAATTTAAGTGAGTTCCTAAATACTCCCTAATAATTATCTCCATTCTTATACCATGCTCCTCAAGTCACCAATAAACTCACACCATCATGCACCATCACCTAGGCTAGCTAGGTCACCTAACTAGGCTTGTTAGACCAAGCCAATCTCACTGAAACTACTCATGCTATCATGAAACAACATGAAAATATATGTCATCAACCTACTAAACATTCTATGATACATATCTATCAACCAATTTTTCATTAATGATATTTTACATCAATGACAACACCTAGAACTCAACATGCCAACTATCTCCCCCTTTTCATTGCTAGAAAACCACCTAAGATTCTCCCCCTTTTAATTATTAATGAAAAATAATACATGTACCTATATGTTATTCATCTTTATCAATTTATTAGGATCAAATTATGGCTATAAATATCAACCAAAGTTATCAAAATAGCTCACAAACTTGTTTTCCTTCATCTTGACATGATTTGACCATCTTTTCTCAGCTAGAAACCATTAACTCCCCTAAGAAGAAGAATATCAACTTACAAATGCACCCTACTTTTATATAAGTGCATATACTTGAACTATACTTGATGTGATTGGATAATATTGGTGCTATCTCCAAGTTTTGGGACTTGCTACTTGAGATAGACCTCCATCCAGAAAGCCTGGTACTTGCTCCTTGTTTTACCTTCCTTAATCTACTCTAATTTCAGGGGCTAAACTAACTATTCTAATCTAACTTTCCAAAAGAATGTACCATACACATACCAAAGAGAGAGAGAATGCATAAAATGAAAGCCTACACTAAAGTGGTGATACATACTTGATAATGAGGGTGTGTGAGAGTGTCCTTCTTGTGTGAGATACTTTTAGACTAAAGTGCACACTAGAAGGGGGTGATGACAGTTCTCCACGATCTAGCAAAATGCATTCACAACAACATTTCAAACATACAAAATGATAATGGATCCTTCTCTACTGCTAAAACATAAAGTAGACACAATATTCTTGTAATCAAGATTAGAGGGGCAAGAAGAATGCAAGAAAACACTAAAGATCTTCCTTAAGATGCATCCACAAACTTGTATTTTATTGCTTCATGATTATTGGATACATAACATATACCAATCTATTACAAGATAAGGGCCTGGATCACCATGCAAGGAGTCACTACAAGGGCTTGCAGCATCATTGGCTTCATTCAAGAAAATTTTTACAAAGCTTTGCTATGTGAAAACTCCCCTTTAGAATAGCCCAACATCCACATTTATAGAAAAAATGAGAAGAGAGAGAAGGGAAAATGGAAATCCCTAAATCTATCCTTTAACCACTTGTAAGAGGCCTTAAATGGAGTAAAATGATTGTATATTACTTCATCAAAAAAGCTCCCATTCTTTTCCCAGTGCTGCGGTTTAGAAAAGAATGATGACCATACCTCTTAATTGCACTCCCAACTACCAAATAAAACAACTTATTATGAACCTCGGACACGTTTTATAATAAATACACATCGATTTATCATCAAATCTGGAATTTCTTGATTCCTACTATGAACATCTTGGTGTTTGAAACTGTCGGATCTGAGCTCACAATTCCAACGGTACCAATTTTGTGTGATTTTGTTGAGAAATGCAAAAGTGATGGCCTTCCGAGCTCATTCACGGCTATTTTGGGTATGATAGCATTTTTCTGTCATTTGATGGGAATGAGCATTAACTCCATGAGCCGAATATGTTTCTTTTATTTAAATATATCTACCCTCATTAAATAATGAATAAAAATCTAGTTTTTGTGTGCATAGAGGACGTCATGCTCGTTCGAAAGTCCAATTTTGTGAAATGAAACTCGGAGCACATACCTTGAGTCAAAAGTTATGGTTCATTTGAAGTTTTGAGAGTCAAATGTTGACTTTTCCTTTGAGTTGCATGATACATTGCTATCCAAACATAAGTTCACTTTCACAAGCCTTCCTGGACACATTCTTCAAACCTATTACTTTGGGCCTCCTTGTCCCCTAATTGTGACCTTTTTGCTTTGCAACAAAAATTTTTTGTCACATCATCCTATCCCAGGATTAAAATTTCCGATACTTTCTCCATATCATTGACTAACTTGACAATCAATAGAATCATCCTCTAACTAGTGTCCCAACATCCCAACTATCCAGGACCGCCCGGACAAAAATTTCCATAGCTGATTTTCTTTGTTATTGTACATCTTCCAAACTTGAGTATACGAACCTCATCACGACCATGGCAGGTATGATCCGCACCTTTCAAACCCACAATGCTTTTTAAACAATCTTGCGACCTTATTTTTGCATTTTTTCCATTTTTATAACTCGTTGGGATTTTTTCTTGGATGGGAGACTTAGAGACCTTTCACATCCCCATCAAACATGATTTCGGGTGGTAATCAATCTATTGCTTGGGACTAAAGAAATTTGATGCATGTTATCAAAATTACCTTGAGGAGTGAATTTTGGATAATAGAAACCACTTAACTCCCCTAAGAAGAAGAATAAATTAACTAATTTACATGCCAAAATGATAAAACATGGATATAAACATCTTATTTCCTTCTTAGGAAATGAGTGAAAATATTTCTTACATCCACCAATTGGACTTACAAACTTGTTTTCCTTCCTTAAGCTATGTTTTTAGGCCTTTTCATGGCTTAATAACATTCATAAGTAAATTTGTTACTCTTAAAATAATGTACAAAACTCATACACATACCAAACGTTATGACTTCAAGGATAAGAAATTAAAAATTACATCTTTCCTTACCTATCTAAACTTTATTCATACTTGTTTTTAAAATCTTCCATATCTTGTCCCACAAAATATTTTAGACTAAGATCCCTAAAAAAATCCTTTAAAATTTGGGACAATGCTCATACTTGTCTTCAACATCTATGTCCATATTTAAGTGTAATTTAAGCCAATTTTAACAAGCTCAAGGGTCCCAATCACATCATGAATCCACTCCCTAGGACTCCCCTTGTACTTACTTTAAATCCTTCTCTAGTGAAATATGAAATACAAAAATAAGAACTCTTACCTTCTTTTCATGCCTTGAAAGGTATCAAACATAATTCTACAACACTACTCTAAAAACTTCCTTAGTCTTCTAGAGTCCATTTTCAACAGATTTTTTCATAGCCTTCTTGGAAAAATAACCTATACCCAAATCTATTACACCTAAGGTCAAATCTTCCATCTACTATAAAATCCTTTTAAGCATTCTTAATGCTTGATTTATGATGAATACATTCTTTCCTTGTCTTGATGTGACATACCAGACCTATAACTTGCATTCAAACTCATTCTTGTTGAACACTATATAAACTATAACATGATAGAAATCCCTTACACTTTTGACACACAATATGATTATTACTCAAGAAGAGTGAGAAATACCTCTTTAAAGACCAACAATACTATATACTCAGAGAAAGAGCCTTGTATACCATCGAACACTCAAATCCAAGAATTAGACATATCTTGAAGGATCAAGCCAAGACATCAAAGGACTTCAATCATCAACACATCATAACAGAGTTGAAAACTTAAATGTACACATTTTGAAAGACTCTTTGAATAAATACTCACACATTTATTTTTTTAACAATCAATATAGGATTTCAAAACATGCCTTAACCTCCTTGATCACACACTTTAACTATATGGCACACATTCAAGGGGATCTCCTTCAAATGATTAGAATTCTCCAAAAGGACCCATTTTGATACCAATTGTTGGAAGCACAATGGACTGTGATGGGGGATGAATCAATCATACAATAATTTTCACTACATTTACCAAACCATGCATTCATCATTTAAGTTGTCAATTCACCATTCATTATCATTTATTCAATCATTCAATCATACATTAGTTTTTTGTATGCTTACTTAAACTTTTCATCAATAATAACTAAGATCAAGAGAAAGAGACTACACAAGAACACCAAATTTAAGTGGGAAACCCTCAAAGGGAAGAAAACCCACTAAACACAAACTTTATATATCCATGTTTCAAATTTAGTGAGGCACTAACCCAACAAGTATCACTAACCACTAGTTTAGTAGAGGACCAAAACTAAAAGGAACACCAACCCCTGATTTAGTGAGGCACCAACCCCACAAGGAGAACAATCCCCTAGTTTAGTAGAGAACCAACCCTATAGGGAGCACCAACTCTTAATCCAGTGAATCACCAGTCCAAAAGGAGACTAAAACCCCAAAAGATGATCAAGAAACAACTCAAATACCTTTGGATGAAGATATATTATGTCTTGTTGCTATAACAACTGATGGAGATCACTTATTCATCTCTCACACTTTCAAACCCTTGGTCAAACCATCTCTTCTTCAACTCACCATATCTCACTTTTTCATGGAATTTTTCTTCAAACCATTGAAAAAACATTCTATAACATTCCTCAGCCTTTCAAAAAAAAATTCATCACTGGTATAATTGCTTCATACTTTTTTTAAACACACATATGGGTCACATTGTTTCCTCTCTCTTAGCTAGTACAAATTTGAATTCAAACCTGCACTTTATACACTTCTCAACTCACAAAAATGAAACAATTCAGTCCTAATACTTTATCTAGAATAATAAAACCTAAAAAAATTCATTAAAACATTCATAATGGGCCCATGTAGGTCGGCCATGTCCAAATGCACCAAAACAGCTCAAAAAAATATCTACACCCCATCACTGGATCATTAAAAGCACAAACCTCATCATCATGATTTTTAAAGCTTACAAATTCATCAAAAATGTCAAATATGACATAGAAACATCATCCATGGTTTTAATTAGCTTTCACCAATCAAATTATTCATAAATTACTCAAAAGGGTCATATCCTTCACCAAACAACTATTTCCGAGAACATGTCTTTACCTATTTGTAACACCCACACTTTACACACACAAATAAAACACTAAAATACCAGAATAATTTTTTTGGCTTAAATTGTAGTACACATGACACTATAGAAGATCACATAGGACTACACACAACACATCATATGTTTTACACAAATATTAACCCACATAGATAACATCAAAACTCGTGATGCACATCAAGGCCATTTTTTAAAAAATGACAAGGCAAAACATAATGATTCAACTACAATATAAACCTATAGATAGGGTCTTCCACGACATGATACTTTTAGGGTTATACAATTATTATAATCATGTTTCAATTTTTAACTTAAGTTCTAGAAAGGCTCATAATATGTGAATCATACATTCCTTTTTCCTTTTTCTAGATTTGGACTCTATATTGTTTAACATTTAACTTATTGTGTATCTCATTTAATAAGGATCATCGACATTATTTCAAGTACTTTTTAATTCATTCATTTTTTAATAGGATATTTATTTAAACACAATACTATTAGATATTATCCCTAGGATCCACTCCTAAGGGAATTCATCTTGATTTTATATCCTACCTCCATTACAAAATGGGACAAATGTAAGTCCAAAGGATGTGAACCTCACATTTTTTAAAGGATTTAGGTTCAATTTTCTCTCATTCATTTATAAATTGATAATTGAGTTAGTATACAATAAGAATTATAGGAGTTAGGTTCTCAATCCATAGTAAGAGGGTTTAATCACATTACAAGGAAGGTCATGTTTCACTTTCTTATGGAATAACGTCCCATGATTATACTTCCCAAGGAAAAGCATCAATTATAAGTTTACTATAGTTATGCTCCAACAATTAGTTAAGGATTCGAAGGCTCTAAACATGAAAACATACTTCCTTATTTTCTTGTTTCTAGATTAGGTTTCCTGAGTATTGTTTTATGTCTAACTTAAGAGGGTTTTCCCTAACTAGGTTCATATGATTTTTGTGATGAATTGTGTAACCTATTTTCTAATAGGGCATTTGTAACCTCATGAGACTACATGTCTTTGTATTAGGGGATTTACCACTAGAAGCATGATTACGTAGTTTCACATCATATACCCAATACATAATAGGACAAGTGGGAGAGAAAGACGGGGTAGTCCATCGTTAAAAGGGTTAAGGATCACATTAGATTCTGCACAATGTGGATCCTTTTTTCTCACCACGAGATGGTTTAAGCATGTTATATGAATGATCTAATTTTCACCTTTTTCTAGGCACATCATCTTATAGTTAATTTTTCACCAACTAATCACAATTTAAAAATTTGTTATGTTTCACAAGTATCTCTTAGTATTAAACCATAGAATCAAACGATAAAATAAATTGGGTATCGAGTTTATTTATGATCCCAACTCTTAAGGTGACTTCCAAGGTTAGTTGGAGGTATTTTCCACTCAACATGTGTGTCGGTCCAAGAGGGTTTTACATTATGTTTGATGTTGGTTTCCTATGGAGCACTACCCTAGGAGAACACATTCTCCTTACTGCACACCCAACAATCAATCATATGAGGGGACAACATACACTAGGACAAAGTATAACTATATCATTCCTAATTGTCGGGTTTATGACAATGTTGCTAAGTACACTGCAGCTAGGATGTTAATATCAACTTGGGATCTTATCTACTTACTAGAAGGTGCCATCGAGTGTAAATATTTAAGTTCATACTTAGGTTTTAGTTTCTTCTATGCTAAGAAAGATCATGCGAGAAGGGTAGATATGCACAAGTTTTAAACTAAGGTTGATTGTTATATTTAGGTTTCCTTTCTATATTTGCTAGTTAAATAACACAACACTCTAGAGATTTCATCATAAATTTCACAACGAGAATGCACTATAAGATGTCAAATTCAATTTCATTTAACATATTTATCCAACTTTTACAATACAAAATTTTGGGATCAAAATAACACCCATGTTTAGATGAACATTTCCCTTAAACACTAGCATCTTAAAAATATTACAAAACTTCAATAATAAACCTTTTAACACTTCACAAAATGTTGAATTATCCTCTACAATTTCATTTAACATATATATCTAACCCCCTTTTACCATATAATATGTAAAATGAATCAAAAGAACACCTATAGTTAAATGGAAATTTCCCAAAGCACCCCTAAGAATAACATCTCATAAATACTACCAAACTACAATAGTAAGTCTTTCAATACATTAAAAATTTTTTTTTATTTAGCCTCTCCAATTACATTGCTTTAAATATAAATTACAATAATACACAACGAATTACAATGACACCATTTCTCTATCTGCTTGCATCCTATAAAACCATGTGAGTATGAAATCGGCGATAAATCATTGACATGACATCCACCAAAATCTAGCATAATTAATATTATTGGTTTTCCAATTACATGATGATAAAAATACACACGCAACAAGAGAGGGTTAGGGGCATATATTCATTTCATTTCATTCCTTAACTAAGGGAGGAGAGAGAAAGAGATAGGGAAGAGAGAAAGATAGAGAAACACTATTTTTCCAAAAGTCAAATTTCACACAAAAAGTCACAAGATAGAGTTCCAAACAATTATTTACAAGTTGCAATAGTTTTCACGATGGTTTATTGTCTTGGCTAGGGTCCTACAACTTTATTTTTACATTTTTCTAATAGCTATGAAAATATCTAAACTTGGCTCGAAGGCTAATGAACCACATTTGAAAATTTTCTTCGGATAACATTTGCCCAATATTTAAATTATTATGTGTACTCCTATATACCAAGAATTCACAGAACAGAGGAAATTTAGAACCAAAAAATGGTTTATAATTGGTGGCTAGATTTTCGAGCCATTGGTCATAATTGGTTCAGTTTGATGTAGTTAAACTACGATTTGGATGCGTACAAAAACCCATTGCCAAAACATCTAGAAATGTGTTTTTCGCCAAAATGAATGTTGTAAACAATTGTATAGTATAATTACTAGAGGTTTGTGAAGGTAGAAAAGTGTTGCTTCACTCGGGGGTCCAAAAGGTGAGACGAAGAAAAGGCCAACTTTTCGGTTGTAGTAGCTTCATAGAAGCTGCAAGAATAGGGTAACATGACACCCAGAGGGTGAAAAGAGAGAAAAAATGATTATTCGAGATCAATCTAAATTTTGATACAACTCCTCACATAATGAGGGACATTAAAAAATTACCATCCCTTTTCCGGGGCCTAGAGGGTTGTTTTGTGAATCTTCAAAAATTGTAATTATCTAATTTTTGAAAGGACGATAACTAAGTTTGATGACAAACTCAAACTAAACTAGCCCACTCAAGGGGCTGCAACTATCTGTTTCAATTACAAAGTTTCCAAACATCTCGGAAGGTGAGGTTAAGTCTAAGTTTTACACCAAGGTTTATTTGCAATGCGTAAGTCACAAGGTGATGTTTTATTGTTTTGCGATACAAGTCTTGTTTAAAATAACTAAATGTTTAAGCATATAATGGTTTAACATTTGTATTATATTGCAAATGAAAAACCAAATTATACTAAAAATTATAAAATATGAGGTTAAGGAGACCATGTCAGGAAATACCAACATCCATAGAGCAAGTGGCTCTATAGGTGGGTTTACCCACATTCTACAAGGCATCATCCCTCTTCTAGGCATTACGTCAAATGGTTTATGTGCCAAGAGAAAGGTTATACATTTTTCATGCATGTCCTCCCAATAGTTGTAGCTAAAAACACTTGCCCGAATACTACCCATTCTATATTACACTTTGGTGGATGTCCATACTCTATCTAAAATATCCCATTATGGTACAGGTTGAGACATTACTTGGAAGTTATTTGGAATTGGATTTACTCCACCGCCAATAATTTTATTAAAATATTCAAAAGCCATCTTAACAAAACCTATTTGTGAAATCCAAAAATCAATGCATTCTATAAGACTACCTTTATTTGAGGCACTCCATCAATTAGTTGACATTTTGGAAAACAACCACATAATTTTGCACAAGCTGAGTGTTACATAGTGAGTAGGTATAATGCTTAACTCGAAGGAACACAACAATGAATGTGCAAGGGATGGTTGGTTCAAAATGGATCTTAAACAAAAAATCATGGCGAGATGAACTATAAAAGGGTAAGTCAAAATAAAAGTAGAGTTCACCTCAAATTCCTAACAACCAAACTCAGATTTAAGAATAGATACACAAACTAAATGCAAGGGTAAAGGAAAAACATTGCTTACCGAAAATAATGAACTACATAGTTGATATAATGAGAGTTGTCTAGAATCGGAGAAACGTCAGTGAGTTGTGCATAGTTTACAGAGAGTTCCATAATACAAAATCCAACTTGAGTTAGATGGCTAGCCCTCAAGCCACACAATGAGATTGTGTAAAATTGAGGAGTTGAGTCATGAAAATGGTGAGCTGGGTATTAAACCAATGGAAAACCCATCAAAAATCAAGTGAGATTAGGGTTGGGTGGTAATAGAAATCCCCAAATTGTGAAAAGAAACAAGGTTGAGCTATATGGAATAAAAATCAACCAAAATCCCATGGAGATAGAAAAATACATGGCAACATAGATTTGGAAATGGACGAGGCATGGGAATAAACCAAAAATAGAGATTTGGGTACATTAAAAATGGTGTGAATAGGCACAAATATACAAACTATAAATAAGAAGAGCCTCCTCAATACGTATCAGATCTAAATCCATGTTTTTATTGGCTCTAAACATGTAGATTGCCTTTTCTTGAAAGTTTCTAAAGCATTTTCTACAAACCCATTATGTATATATCCTATAGTCAATGCTATCCCCAAAACCACATATTTTTAAGACATTCTGTCAAATAGTTCCTGTGTCTTGTCTATGTTCCCAAAATTTTCATACATGTCTACTAGAGCATTTGTAACTACAACATCTGACAAGATTCCTCCGTCTTTTATGCTTTGTTGGACGTCCAAACCCTACTCCAGAGCTTGCATTTGGGCACAGGTTGGGAGTGCATAGGAAGATGTAAACTGATCAGGTAGATACCTATTTGTTGTAATGGTGAAATAGTGTGACTGTCCCATGAGGAAACCCATGTCTTCTGTACACTTCCCAATCCCATTGCATGAGAAGTTTCCTCGTTCTTTCATTTGGTCAAACACTAAAACAGTGATGGAATGCTAATTCCATCCATCTTCAATCACCATCTCATAGTGCCCTCACTGTAACTAACCAATTAATGCTAGAATTTACAACATTAACTTGGGTTTTTGTGGTCAAAGCCTCTAGATCCAAATAAAGTGCTTGTATATTACACAAGAAAAGTGACAGTTTGGATAACCACTTAAGAAGGGATGTGATAGGTATTAAAGTTAGTTAGGATGCCCATGTGTTTTATGGGCATCCCATACCAACCAAATCCATTAATTCCAACCACTGCCAACACGCATCCCATCTTCTTTTTATTTAAAAAAATAAAATTGTTTTATATTTTATTTAATTTTTTTGTCTTACTGCTGGGAACTACATTATGGGCCTCAAGAACACACAAAAACATGTCTTCACCCTTGCTGACACTTACAAGACATAAAAAGGCCTTGAATGGGAATAAAATTCATCCCTTTTCACTCTCCAACTGATATAAATCATCAAATAATCCATCCACATGCCTCTTCTACCTCCATCTTGTAGCAATAAGAATCTTGTCCTGAGAAACAATCAATGTTATTCTCCACAAATTGAGATGGATGACCTATCAAATCTCATCATAATGAGATAAACCAACACCATTGGAAATCCCTACAAGTCTTCTTTCCAGAACACCTTAAATTTCCTTCCAACTCTAAGTGGAATACCTTCAACTAGGTCCATATCTAAAACTACTCTCGAACCACCCCAAAATTGCATTAAGGCCAATCTTCATAAATAGGGTACACTTTTCCTTTATAAGATCAAAAATGATCTGAAAAAATCATGGACATAAATTAAATCTCCCATGATAAAAACAATGTCAATTTATTTTTCAACTCCTTTGGATAACCTACCCTCAAACTAAATTCTTCATAAACTCACTTGTTTGAGTGGGGTACACTCATCACCACATGCTCTATCATACCTTTCTAGAAACATGGAGGATTCCTATATAGAATAAAATCTTCATAATATCATAAGAAATTAATTCTAAGTACCTAAAATGAAGATATCTCCTACCACTTTTGAGATAGGGTTTCAAACTCATAAAATTTTGTTTACCTTCTTCACATTCATTCATAAAAATGTGATGATGAAATTACTTCATTATTTTTTTGAAACATTCTTAACTCAATGGAAAATCATCCTAAAATCTACAAGGTCCTATGTAAAGCATATAATTCAGGATGAGTATCAAAATTTGTAATTCGAGCTGAAATCACCTTCTTCTTGACCTTGTTTTACCAAAAACAACATAACATGAAAATATCTTCAGAATGACTTGAAAATTTTATCACACCTATAGGAAACCACTTTTACAACATATATAATCATAATAATATCTCAAATAACTCTCCATATTCTCAACCCATCTCATTTCATGACTAGCCCTTGGGGTTTGCATGGTTTAGGCTAGGGTCAACTAAACGAAATCTATAACTCATCATGAAACCTTTGAATACTACCTCTAAATGATGAAAACAACATAAATTAACTCCATTAATGATCTCAAGGTATAAAACATACCTGAAAATGACTATCATGCCTAATTATGCCTCCAAACACTATGATTAGGCCTAGTGTACACCATGACCAAGTAGACTAACACCATATCTCAGCTTCACAGATATCTAAAAGGACCTAAAAACCTTAAGAATCATGTATCACTCACCTTAATGCCTACATAAGCTCATATGGCTCAATATCTCCTCATTTTGTCTCCAAGCACCTAGCTAGGTTTAGATGAGCACCTAGACTAGCTATGTTTTATAGTGAGAATTCCCAGGGTGTCTCAAAAAATATTATAATCCTCACCTTCATTTCCTTGTCTATAACAATGTCCACATATTATCAATATCATCACCTTCCATGTCATCGACCGTATCAACGTGCACTTCAGTATGACATTCCTATTTTGACCTTCAAATTGTTTGACATGTGTATAAATTGACATATTTATTAATACATTGTCACATGCTAGCTAAAAAGTGACATGTTTATTTTTATTGTCTTTGACATGTGACTTAATTCATAGTCTTTATTATAATTTGTGTGCCATATCTCATGGACCTTAGGGGAATCATCAAGATATGATAATTTACAAGAATTACATTCACGTAATTGGGGGAATGCATTTACTTCACCACTTAACTCCATTAATGATCTCAAGGTATCAAACATACCTGAATATGAATATCATGCCTAATTATGCCTCCAAACACTATGATTAGGCCTAGTTTACACCATGACGAAGTAGACTAACACCATATATTAGCTTCACAGATATCCAAAACGACCTAAATTTTAAAAACCTTGAGACATCATGTATCACTCACCTTAATTCCTCCGTAAGCTCATATGGCTCAGTATCTCCTCATTTTGTCTCCAAACACCTAGACTAGGTTTAGATGAGCACCTAGACTAGTTGTGTTTTATAGTGAGAATGCCTAAGGGGTCTGAAAAAAATATTATAATCCTCACCTTCCATTTCCTTTTCTATAACAACATCCACATATTATTGATATCATCACTGTCCATGTCATGGACCGTATCAACGTCCACTTCAGTATGACATTCCCAGTTTGACCTTCAAATTTTTTGACATGTGTATAAATTGACATATATATTAATACATTGTCACATGATAGCTAGAAAGTGACATGTTTATTTTTATTGTGTTGACATGTGCCTTAATTCATAGTATTTATTATAATTCATGTGCCATATCTCATGGACATTATGAGAATCATCAAGATATGATAATTTTGAAGAATTACATTCGCATAATTAGGGGAATACATTTACTTCATCACTTACATGTATAAACAATATATAAATGAATACAATATAATATCTTACATACTTTGAAGCATATTGATTATGTTCATTTTTTTCATTTTTATCTTGTCACATATTGAATGTTGATATTATGAATGTAGTAAAGATACACTCATACGCTTAGTACACCGAACCTCTATTGGAGCCTTTGCAACCATCAAGAAAGGAGTAATGGTAGTTTGTTTAGAAATAAATTATGGTCCTTTATGTGAAACTAATAATAACATTGTGGCTTGGATTTCTAATATTGGTGAGGCACTATCGATAGGTATTGCACCGCTGCCTTGAAGTTGGGTGAAGAAATTATTGTTTTATAACGTCACATTTATTCCTTAAGGATGGGAACACTTTATCATGGAGATCTAGGGTTTTATGCTTCACTGATCTAGGGCTCGATGTGTACCCAAAAAAGGGGGTTTGTTTGTTGCAGGGTGAAAATCGCATAGTGTAAATTGTATTTTTAAAAATCATCGGCATCGCTATCAACAAGGACTACACCGCCTTGAAGCTGGAAAATGGCATTATTGTTGATAAAGCATCATATTTCTTCCTCAAATAGGGGAAAATTTCACATGGAGATGCCAGGATTTTCTCCTTCACAGATCTAGGGACCTTGGTCACTCCAAAAAGAGGATGTTTGCTTGTTTTGATGAAAAAATGTGAGAAATAAAGTAATCGTTCTAGATTTACATTTAATGTATATAACTTAGAAATTATATATCATTTTCTTTCCATTTAGGGATCTATGCACAAAGATGTCGGGCCAAAAAATGAACAAAATAATTTTTTTGCCATTTTGGCCATAACGCGCTCACGTTATGGCTCGGTCATGCTATATCTTGAAAAGGGAAAATCTAGATCGCGTTATAACGAGATCATCTTATGACTTATATTTACCAAGATGAAACATGCTAGCATTATAACGTGCTCGCTTTAAGGTTTTCTATGTGTTTTTCCACGTCATCCCTCCCAAATGGACATATTTTCCATTAGAAATAGGAACATGAGCACGTTATAATGCCAAAGCGTTATAATATGATCATGTTTCATCTTGTTGGGGTTTGGAATACCCAATCCAAAGGCTTGGATTTCCAAACTAGAGGTTTGGACTTTGTATTGCGTGATAAAAACCGTGTTTGATAGAAAAACATCATAATTTCACGTGTGCACCCCAATATCTCATGCATTAAAACATAATATTCAAAAATAAATTATACTACGATGTCAAGCTCATTTTTATCTTGATGATGATATAATTCTTTCTAAAATCTGATTATTTTAAGGATTTCATCCATAATTTATTTTACTAGTGCCTTGTTTTCTTGTAAAAACCTATGCATATGTTTTGGTGCACAATTTATGATTTTTTCATCCAAATTAAAAAAAAGTGGTTTTTCTAAACTCCATTCTACACGCACTAAAAAAAACCTAAAAATGAATTTTTTTCTCAAATTTATGGGGGTACACACACAAATATTTCATTTTTGGGATATGTGCACTTTGAAAATTAATATAAATTATATATTCATCCAAAAATTATGAAAATTTAGTGGGACCTCGTACATGGTCTTAGATAAATTTTTACCAAAGGGATTTGAATTTTTTTATACAACTCAAAAAATGGGGGAGGGAGTGTGCACACACAATAGGTTCTTATCTTTTTTACACAAAAATAGACATACTTTGTGTGTGCACCACATTTGAGCCTCTTAATCTCAACCATTTTTAAAAAAATAGTAGTTTAGAAACTAGATTCCGAGCTCTACGGTACTTTTTCTTATCATTTTTTAAAATTTTGGGCATAGGCATGCCAAATTATTCGATGATTGCTAATTTCAGAAAAAGATGTCCCTTTTTGACCCCCTTTTTGCCCCCATCTTTGTGCACTTACCCTTAGTTAGATTTGTAAATGTTGCTTATTCACTTTGTAATTTCAAATTTACAAGACACCATTAAACCCCCATTGTTAGTGATTTATTTTTTCCATATACCATCAAACCCTCCATCGTTGCAATAAAAGTAGAAAATGAAAACAAAAAGCAGAAATTTGTCAACAAATAGGACATGAAGCTCGTCAAATCAGCTTCAACAAGACCCACATCCAAGTGATTTAGTTGTTTAGGTATGGAATTAGTTTCTTCATTGGGATTAATTTTTTAGATGCCTTGGAATTGAATGTTGAGATTTTTTTTAACATTTTTGTAACACATTTAAACACTAATTTAAATTTGAATATTATTAATAGATTACATATTTTTAGAAAGTAATTTTTCCATGAATATTATTTGCAAGACATGAACTACTTTTACATAGAATAAACACATTAGATCTTAAATTAAGAAAATAAAAAACCTCTTTCCACCTACACACAAAATGATAAATTCAAGAGCTTTAAATTCAAACAACTATTCTTCTTGGAAACATTTTCTATCTGCTACTTGTATTTTGAGATATCTCCATCCGAAGTTTCATGTTTGTTTAGCCTGACATGAGTTTTCTCCTACTTTCACTGATAACTTCCTTTCCCATTTTCCCTCCCCGTCCACTTTCACTTCTTCACTATATCCCTTATGGCATTCACATCATACATTTCACATACAATTTCTAGTAGTAATGAATTAACTTGGATATATATGAATACCAATAGTAATATGACACCAAATAATATTAAGATATAAATAAATGATCAAAATATGTAAGTATAATGACATCCATTTCAAGGGAGAACCTCCAAACCATACACCAAGACTCAATTGTTCAATATGAACATCTACTACTCTCTAAATCCTATATATTACCCTACTATAATATGATATGTACCAAGGTTGAACTACTAAGCATATGAAAGTATAAGTAAATATGATATGACATGATAAGATATTATGTTAGCCATGTATCAAAAAAATATATAACTATATATGACCTAGGGTTAAGGGTGTATTATGCCCCTCCCATTCAATGAAATATTGTCCCTAATATTGGAAATATTTAGATGTTATTACCTGAATGCTTCATCTTCCCATGTTACATCTTCAATGTGAAAATTATTCCATTTGATTACATACTCGGTGATGAACCTTATCCTCAAATTCTTAGTGTGTGTCTATAGGATTCCTTTAGGATCCAAGATGATACATCCTTCCTCATGAAGATATGGTAATACTAACTAAGAAGACACCTTCTCCCCAATGACCTACTTCAAGAAAGAAGCATGGGAAAATTGGATACATTATTTTTGTTAACTGATGAAGTGCTAGTTTATATGCTGAACAATTAATTTTTTGCAACAATTAATAAAGGCCATACTATTTGGGTGAAATCTTGTTATCCTTTTTCTGTTGTTTCAAATATAGTTTTTTATATTGTTGCAATCATACAAAAATTAAGTCCCCAACTTTGAATATTTACTCACTATGATGTTGATTAGCTTGTTGCTTTAAGCGGTTTTGTGCCATTTAGAGAGAACTTCCTATTGGTGGTGAATGTGATCTTCAACTACTCTTACTCTATGATGGAATTTTAATCTAGAAGTGAGGGATGGTGGATGGTAACCATAAAATTCTAAGAATGTGGACATTTTGTATGGAGTATGAAATGAAGTCTTATACCACCATTATAAAAGTAATAGTCATTTAACCCATATCTCCTAATTATCTAAAATAAAGAAACATATATATTATAACCTTCCAAACATATGTTGAATGCCTCAATTTTCCATATAATTAGGGATGATATGAAAAACTATGAGCCAATTGAGTAACCAAACATGAGATAAAAAAAGTCAACAAATTTATAATAAATACAGGATCCCAATAGCTAACTATAATATTAAGTGTTCCATGTATCTTCTACAATGTATCCACAAAAGATATGACAATTGTAATTACTATAAATGGATGTGGCAAGACACAAAAGGGAACATATTTAGTGAGTCTATCCATAACCACCATAATGTAATTACACTTTTTCATTTAGATTTTTTAGTCCTATGATGAAATCCATGGATGCATTTACCCACCTCTCACAGGAATAGATAGAGGTTTGAAAGTCATGGAGAATTAACAATTTCACCTTTTGCATTGAAACAACAAGCATTCTACCAATATTTTTTGGGCACCACTTTTCAACCATTATAAGAAGAAATATTTCTTAAGTATGATATAAATTTTTAAGGAATCCATAATGGTCACCACCTTTAGTAACATGGAGCTTTGAGAGAAATTTAATTTTAAGGTTAGATTTTTTTCATAAGAAAAAATGGTCCTTATACTAAAATGCACCCCACTTCCATATAATGTTTTTATGAAATTATCAATTTTTGTTGGATATTTAGAATGAGAGTGTGGTTTTTGTGTCATTTTGTTATTCCTATCTTCTTGATCTACCCGATCTACTTGTAATATGAAAATGACATATTAAGGATTATGTGGAATCATTTCTCCTAGATAATGCATCATCTTCCATATTTATTTTCATTTTTTGTAAATTATCTTAAAGCCATATCATAAAATCTTAGTGATTCAATTTTTTTGTTTTTAAATGATAATATTTTATCTAAGAAGTACTTCAAGATGTCATCACATGTATTTACCTAGAAATGACAACCCATGAGATTTGGTCTCCATTATTTCAATGTATGAAGAATTGCCATCATTTTATTCTTATAAGTTGGTCTTCATAGGTTCTTACCATTCCTTTTTGACTCTCAAATGAAATGGGGTGTCCATATTTGATAAATACCACACCTATGACACACCTTGAAGCATCACATTAAACAATTAAGGTTTTGGAGAAATACAAGGTAACAAGAATTGGAGTGGTACACATGACCTTCTTAAGTGATTCAAATGCCCAATCTTCCTCCACATTATAATGAAAATATTATATCCTTAATATTTTTATGAGTGGTGCTACAATTCACCATAATTCTTCACAAATATGTTATAATAACCTATAATCCCTAAGATCATTGAATAATTAGAGGTAAAAACTAGAATCAAGGGTATTCTCTTATACCCTTCCACCATAATAAGAAATTATATTTACCATAATTCTTCACAAATATGTTATAATAGCCCTAAGAATCCCCGAGGTTATTTGAATTATCCACCATGGCCTAGCCAATTATTCTACCTCCCTTACACCAAAATAAGACTAGGAGGGTTTAGCATACATGTATTATTGTACAAGAGTGTCTAATACCTTATTAACTTTATGTAAATGTTCCTACCAAGTTGTAGTATAGATTAATATATCGTTAAAGAATACTAGGATGAAATTCCACAAAACATCAAAATATTGAATTCGTTAAACTCTTTTAAGTATATGGTGCATTTGTAAGGCCAAAATGAATTATTATAAATTCATAACAGCCTTGATGTGTCCTAAATTTTGTTTTATGAATATATTCATCATGAATTGTAATTTTATGTAACCCAATCGAAGATATAATTTTGTAAAATAAACAAAACATTGAAATTCATATAAAAAATCCTCAATGACAAGAACATGATACTATATATTTCACTATGTATTTGTTAAGCTCCATATATTCTAGAAACATGCACCAACCTTCATTTTTCTTTCTTACCATCACCAATAGAGAAGAGTAAGCACTTTAAATGTGTCATGTAATACCTATTTCCAACATCTCATGTACCATATTTTCAATCTCACTCTTTTTTGTAGATAAGGGTACCTATAAAGTCGAATGTTGGGTGGTTGGATTCCTATTATTAGCTAAATAGGATGATCATGATCTCTTTTGGGACGTAACCCTTTTGGCATATAAAAAAAACCAAATTTTTATTTGTAATTTTTGTACAATGGTATAGTTCCTTTTGATGGTTTATATTATAGAGAAACATAGGTGTGCCACAAACCCATCATTGTACCCTTCTTCAGTAGCTTTTGCATTTGATGATAACTTACAAACTATGAAGCTTTTTCCTGCATCCTAGGTGACTCAAAATTCCTTCCTTCAAAATGGAACCCCATGAACAAATCTTAAGATTTCATCTCAATATCTCCAAGTGTAGTAATCCTTTGGACCCCTAAAAATGTTTATGTGCCTAATTGAAATGACATACATGGGAAATTCTAACTAGTAACCTCCCATAGATAGATTAATCTTATGCCATTTTCTTTGAATAACTAACTTTACCACCATCTTCCACCATGACCTAAAACTCTAAAGATAGATAAAAAAATCAATTTAAGCCTAAATCCAAATTATGATTGATGAAGTTATGATTAATTCAAATGTTAATGAATACCATGAACCTTTGTTTCTTTATGAACCAAACTAACTTAAGGATATGTAGGGTGTTAAGAACAAAATTACATGATAAGATATATAATTGGTTGAGATTCCTCAGTCGGGATGTCAGAAATATCTTCCTCTTGACTATATTCTTCATTGTATTATTCTTCCTGGTTTGGCCACTTAATGTAGAATAATTTATTCTCAACATATTTATTTCATTTACTCCATTTATTATCACTACTATAACATAGCCCTTTTTCTCATTTAACAATTTTTTTTTGGAGTCAACTTGGTACATTGATGGAATGATGGTACTGAGCTTATATGATATATAATGGTAGTGATGTTATTTATCTACTTAGAAACAAAAGTTTCTTCTTCCTTACATGCCATGATAATAGACTTAGAAACATTGATTGGATCAAACATTCATACCCCATGTTGGATGTGATCCTTGAGACCATCTAGGAATAGATCATTATGATTGTCATCTATAATTCTTTACACATGAAATGAAAATATTTGGAACTATTGAATGTAAAAATTTACTAACCTTATTTGTTGCAGATTTTCCAATTAGTTAAATTAGTTCTGAGCCTCACTACTACTATAGTACATTTGCATATCCTTAATAAAACTAACCATCTGACATTAAGATCAATATTCTTCTTTTGAGTGCATAACCAATGATAACAATTAAATTTTTATAGTTCTAGATATAAGGATTCCATTACCACCTTTTTCCCGCTTGAGACTTGATGCAAATAAAAAATCCATTTGGGAGATCTAAGTGATTAGATTGTTTCCATTAAACCTACACTTTTTAGTTTTAGGATAATGTTATGCCACTGGGTAAAAGATCTACTAGGTTGTGCAAAGGATCCTCCTTGCTTAGTTTGATGTGCATATGGGTGCACATTAATTGAAGAAGGCATGTGATTTGAATGGGAAATTTTCCTATCTTCATGCTTGAAAATGTACTCATCATCTCTTGTCCCATCGATTTGAACCCTAACCAAATTTCACTCTTAACTAATTGAAAACCTTAGTCAAGGTTACCTTCAATTTATTACATGTTACCTCCTAGTGCTTTAAGCTTATCTTTCAATGTTTGAATATCATGGTAGAAGTTCTACTTACACACCATATTATTAACAATTTTTTAAAATTGGCTAAATACCTCTAATACTCTTAAATGTGAAGATTCCAAATCCATTTGTTTGTTATTTGAATTCATTCCTATAGTGGTGTGGCCCTTCCCTTTGCTTCTAGTTTATATCCTTATGATGATTTAGGGTTTGGGTCTTGGGATACAAGGATTAGGGTAGGAATTTAAGACTCGAGGTTTCATATCGCTATTAATCAAATAGAAAGAAATACAAAGGAAAATACCTAGCTAATATTTTGAAATCTTTCCAAAAACATAGGAAACTTAGAAAACATCCAGAAATTATATCCTCTAGAATTTTTTTATGAAAAACACTAAAATGTCTATATATTGCAAAAAAAAAACAGTCCATAGATCTTAAAAATTGAGGAGCAATTTACTAGATTTATTTCACCACTTTAGTTAAACAATTGCAGAATTTTTTTCTAGTGTTTGGTAGATATAACTAAATCTTCACAATTAGGGTTTTGATATAAATCTAGCCAGATCAATTATCTGATATCACTTACCTTAATATTACTTGGATAGATCTGAATATTAATAGGAATATAACATGAAATAACACCAAAACATAGATAAATGATCACAATATACAAGTATAATGACTTAGCCACATTGAGAGGGAAACCTCTATTCCATACAATAAGATTCACGTGCTCAATATGATCATCTAGTACTCTCTAACTCCTATATACACCGTACTATTCTATGAAATGCACCAAGGCTGACCTACTAAGCATATGAAACAATAAATATATATGATATGACATGATAAGAGATTATGTTAGCTACAAGTTGGGTATCCATATCTCTATATATGACCTAGGGTTAAGGGTGTAGAAATATTCCTTTACTTTTCTATCTTGAAACATTTATTACACTTAAACATGTCATATCTATGTTTATTCTTCCTTTCCATTTCAATTAGTTTTTATTCTTTATCGTGCATACCTAACATATTCACTAGGTAAAACTTGAATAGACATGATTCCAATAATTGTAATAAATATCTTGAACGATTACATGAAGGATTGGATTGTAGAAGGTATACTCATAAGAAAAATGCTTTGTTTATAGCTACAACAAAAAACATGCAAAAACAAGTTTTCTTCTTTAATAATGTAAATAAAGATGTTGATGAGATAGCTATATATTCTATTGATCAAGTAACTTATATCATTTTAAATTTGGATATAACTTGGAAATATTTTCAAATTTATGATGGAAACTTGATGTAAAAGACGTGCATACAATCATTCTATAAATTATTCATTGTAAATCATTTTCAACTTGACACCATATGTTAAACTTATTCCAAAGGTAGATCATATCATACACCTATACTAGTTTCAATTCAATATGATTGAGGTGACCATAAAATCATATAATAACTATATGCTAGACATCATTGTTATAATTTATTTTATTAATTCAACCTTCAATATCACGAAGAAAAGAGGATTGAATCTATAACCAAAAATAAACAATCATCTTACATGATAACTCACATTTTTTAATTGATGAAATCCATTGGGGCATTGTTTTTGATGAAGATATAAAGGTTTTGGGCAATCGATGTGCATCCAAGACATCCCCAAAAATAATATTTTCAAAATGAAAAACATTATGTAGAAATTTGTTCAACCATAGTACTTATATCATATGAATACATTATATATGTGGGAAAATGATTACATAAATACATGATATAACTAGGAAAATGATTTTATTGATAGGAAGAGATGCACTATTATCAAGTGTTTGTATTCTCTTCAAGGATACGAAGTCCTACATACCTGCATACAAGTAGAAAACACCATAATCATTTATTATTAAAATGTAAACTTGAACAATTGGTAAATAAAAATTTAGTTGTAGCAAAAACAAATAAATACCTTCCAAGCATCATGGTAGTGGCTTGTGGATTGGTCCCAGCGTGTCCTTAAAAATTGAATTGTCCACAACCCTTAGATTATTAACACCTTTTACTTGATACCTTTTATTGACAACTAAATCAACTTGACACCCTCCATGGAAATGCAAACTTGTCTGTACAGTATCTTTACAAAATTTAGCAAAGGCTTCATCTTTTGATTGATCTTGTGGTAAAAATGGCTGAAGGAATCGTAACATACTTGAGTTTCCATTTCCAATAAATGCAAATTCTTGAATGGAACGTGCCATGGTAAGATTAGCCATTAGCTTCACACCAAGGATACACTCTTGTAGATCATAAGGATGAGAAAAATAATTGTATCGAACCGAGGGACTATCTAATGGATTTGTGTTTTTGAGTCGAAGCTCACCTATTGATAAAGGGAATGCTACTTTATTAAAAATAAGTCCAAAATATTGAAAATCTAAGGCACTATTTTGTTGGACATAGCTGCTAGACTCAATGTAGATTTGTGAATTGTCTACGATGCCCACTACTTGCCCTTTGCTAAATTCAAGTGGTTTGGAAGATTCAAGAGTGGCAGTTGTAAGTGGTGGATCTTGAATCTCTTTTCCTACCAAAGGAAAATCTAAAATTACGGTAATATTCAATTCCTTAAGTTGTTGTGATGGACCAATTCCACTTAAAAGGAGAAGTTGAGGGCTGCCTATAGCTCCTGCTGACAAAATTACCTCACTTGTATGTGATGATTGATTAATTAATACTTGGTAAGGGAGGCTATCAACACCATTGATGAACTCCACACCTTTAGCCTTCAGCTTTCCTACAACAAAATATCATGTCAAATATTAGAATTCTCTTTTGTAATTCGCAACCTATTTTTATTTTTATTCATAAGATGCGTCATCACAAGAATTACAAAATAAGAATTGAAGAGGTAAATTGGTTCTTCGAAAAATTTAAGCCTCCACATGTAATATAAATGAAAATATTAAAACAAGTGTAGCAGATAATAAAGCTAGGCTAGTTCATGTGGAAAAGAAATTTTAAAAGATGATTTACTATCAAAACATTTATATATTCTTTCTATGTATTAATTATAGGCAAATAACAAGAAAAAACTAGAATATGGAAGAACATGTATTTGTACCTGATGCCATTTCGAAGAGGATTCTGGTGACAGTAGCATTGAGAAGAACTACAATGTTATCTGGATTTGCATATTGGAGAAGGTCTGCTGCTGAATGTCTCTTTCCATTGTTGTCAAAAATCGAAGCACTGATCTTGGTGCCCTCCAGATGATCCAAAGTATATCCATTGTAAGGAAGCACTCCGGCTTCCAAAAGACCATCCTTGATAGCAGAATTCCAGAGAAATGTTGTCTGGTTTGAAGGCAGTCAACTTCTCTACCCATTCATACGACTCATTTACAAGTTTCTCATCCCATTCCATCTTCCGAATATATTCCTGGCTCGCCCTGCTGTAGAAGCCACCGTTGATTGCTGTTCCCCCGCCAAGAACTCTGGCCCTTACCGACTCAACTCCATCTTCTAAGACAAATCTCTGAGCCACATAAGGGAAATTATCGGCATCCAACAAAATCTTGAAATAACCACTCGAGTCCTCAACGTCGGGATTTCCATAAGGAGAATCTCCCCTTTCTAATACCAAAACAGAGTAATGCTGTGACAGAGTCGCTGCGAGAGGACACCCTGCAGTACCTCCCCCAACGATGATGTAATCATATTCTCTTGCAGCTGCCTTTTCAGCATCTACTGTCATAAACGAATATGGGTACTCTGCAAACATTAATCACAGATCAATGACGGAATACATTTTAAAACAAAATTCCTACTTACTCCTATTGTGATGCTCCAATAGTCAACCACACAGACAGTCCATAAATCTAATGATAGTAGCTTAACATAACATGTATAGTTGCAGCTTGCAAACCGTCTAATCTCTCTAACAGACTTGGCAAATATTTCTTTTAAGCAAAACAAGCTGGAAGAAATGTACTACTGACCCAGACTAGATGTTGCTGCTTCTGATCCGTATAGATGGTGAGGAAAGCTTAAAACTAGCAGGCATGAAATTGCAAGGTAAAAAATCTCCATCCTCCTTCAGTTTCAGTTCAGTGTAACTGCTTATCAGATACGAAATTGATATAATATTTTATGTTCCGATGGCCTCGACACTTTCTTTTATAGACGATGGCAAGTTCGACCATAAGTTAATGGAACTGTTGTAATTGGCTCACATTTAATTGAAGTCAAATGCGTAACATTTAGGAATTCATCGTTGAATAGAACACATTTTCGTTGTTGTGATCATTGTAAATTCTTAAAGTAATTTATCAAACTAATATCAATATTCTGAATCACCTATGACATAGAAGAATTGAATTTATTGACGAACGAAGATAAAAACAGCGAACTTCAGAACAATACTTGTTAACTAGTTAATCAATAGTGTCACAAGTCTCAACAATGTGGAGATAATCTATTTACACTCTAAAATCTCTGTCCTTATTGGGAAGTATTTTAGAAATGCAATTTATTTTCGTAAATAAAATCTTATATTATATTAACAAGTAAAATGATACAAGATAATTCATAATTTTTTTAATACATTTTAAGTCATTTTTATTTAGTAAGTCTTATTATTAGAGTATTAATACAAATGATTAATTATAAATATAGTTTTCCTTTAAATATTTAAAGACTTCCACTTGCAATTTTTTAAGATTATTAATTTATGTCTGTTTACCTAAATTCCACTAGTTTAATAGAATTTGGAATACATTTTATAAAATGTAATTCCTTGTAAAACACCCTCTTCTTGTAGATGTTATCAATTTTAGATCAACCTAATTACAAATTGAATGTAATAAACTACTTTTGATGTCTTGACTTCACGTTAGAAACCCATTTTAAATATGTAATACTTTACAATTTATCTTTTTCTCACAATTCTTACCATTGAAGAATCCACAACCAAATAAGATATTTGTGTTAGCTATTTAAGTCTTTCACAAATAATTTAATTAGATTATTTATATTTTATGTAGTGTTTTAAAGAGAATTAGTGATGCTTAAAATGAAATGATCTAAACATAAATGTGTGATTGAATTTAATATGACCTAAAACATCAAAATAATACCTAATTGTTAATATATTTTTTTGACAAGAGGGGATTTTTAAAAATGTCTATTTTCATAAAAATATAATTATATTCATCACCAATAGACCAAATATAGTGTTTTAGGAGAAAAATAATGCAAAGTGAGAAAACTTGCAACAATCGAGTAACTCAAGCCAAAACCATCAATTTACTATTTTAGGACCTTCACTAATTATTTTAAATATTTTTATGTAACTATAGTGTCTCGTCCTACCATACACCTTTAACAAGCCTTCTCTAAGGTCGTCGACTCAAAATGGGAACATTTCCAATCATTTTTGTTAAGTTAACAGTTCAATTGTCATGCATCCTTTGCATCGAACATCAATCAAAATATTTTAGTCTCTCATCACACTTTACTCTATGGTTGATGCTTCACTAGGTTTTAATCATTACCATGGATGTCATTTTCACATCATATGGTTATGGTTCACAATCGTGATCACAATAAAAAATACGAGTTGATAATGATATTAATTAAATTTTTACGTTCGACGTTTGGTCATGTTTCGAACTGCATACCTGGGTGAATGTGGTGGCATGGTCATTCTATCTAGTCATAAATGGTGTGAGTTCCATTTTGTAAAACACCATTTCATTGAAGCTGAATTCAATGTGTTAACTCAAATTTTCTTATACTGAGTAATTAACTTGAGATTAAGCTTCGTTTCAAAAATGACTAGTCCTTGCCAAACAAGTTTAGCCTTTGCTAGGATAGAGAACTTTGAGCCTCTATGTTGCTTCCTCCTTTTGTTACATTTCAAGATGGATAAATAGTGACGTTTAATGATCATAAAGGTATTTACAATATTTGTTCTAGCTCTATTCAAGCACTGGAAAGATATTTCAAGTTGGTATGGGGTTATAAATACTAATGATGGGGATAAAATTGGATGGTGAAATAATAAAACAAATATATTAAAATAAATTATGATCTCATGGAATGTGTTTATGGAGTGAATAAATGGTAGTGGATTCATTGGGAGACATATAAAAGAATAATTATATATGTGTATATATACTTGAACATTTATATTAGAAATATACATGTATATGCATTTGGGTTAAAAGGTAAAAAATAAATAGAAATAAATAATAAATAAGATGGGAATTATGGAAAAAGATATATGGTTAGGTTTTTTCTCTATCCTAGCCATTTTGAATAGTCAAACAACCTTTTGACAAAAGCGGTTATAGGTATGAAAATAGTGGATATTTAGAAAATGGTGTATAGCTATTGATTCAATGTGAATCCCTCCTCTAAAAATGCAGGCCTAAAAGAAATATTCTCAACAGACTGCAATGGTTGCATGATACAAAAAATGTATTTCTTGAAAGGGCATTGGAAACTTTATGTGAGGGAAGGTTGCATGTGTAATGCTGACTCCACAACATTAGCTAACATCCTCCCAGCTTGCGTGAAGCTTTAGGTAAAGGTATGGGATTCCTCATGAAGCATGGAAACCATTTGATCAAATGCAACCTACATGAGTCTACATGATTGGTTCTCCTTTATTGACATACTCTCAATCAGTGTTACTATATGAGATATGGGATAGGGTATGTACATCCACCAAAGCATATTGAAAGAAAATTTGTTTTAGTAGTTTATGTTGTTTCCACTAGGAAAACAGTTTTTTGGTTTGTGTGGACAACATTTTGTTCCTAATTGTCTTAGGAGAACTCAAAATCTTAGTTCATGCCCTTTGAAACCAGTACATATTGTGTGGATTTGTTGAAGTGAGTAGGGGTGTGAGTTGGGCATGTGGACATGGCCTTTATCTCTTATCCTGTGCAAACATAGAAGCTTTTATGTAGGGTTTGAATGTCCACCAAGTCTTTGCAGAGGATTCCTTAATAGATGTTAGAGTTTCAAGGGAACAATTAATTTATATATGTAAAATGTGGAAGCTTGCACTCAACATGCAAATTGTTTGATAAAATGTGAGAAAGAAATGTGGCCTCATGGCCTACAATGATTTTAGAGTATGCATACAATGGGTAAGATTATATGTTGTATGCATAACTTGTAGCACCTCCTCAAACTAGTTGCATTACATAATGTTGTGAGATTGAGATTAATAGTGGATTACAGTGGAATTATATGACATTTTATTTACAACTTAAAAATGTAGAAGCTTGTGCTCGGCATGAAAACTGGTTGAAAAAATGCCTGAAAGAAATATGGTTTATTAAACAACTACCTAAATGTATAAGCTCTATCATTGTTTATTTTGGGTAGTTTTCAGTTGAAATGAGGTGGAGTCTGACTCTCTGGGTGTGGCCATCGCCTTTATATTTACATCTTCAATAAATCTCTATGCACATATGGTTGGCCTTTGGACTGTTGGAAATTAAGGGAAAACTCTAATACTTTATCAACAATAGGACGATTTTTCTGTGTTGGTTGTGGATTTGTTTTCTTGGTGCTTTGTTGAGTAACATGCAAGTTAGCCTGTGAAAATACTAAAACATGAGAAAAAAGACTCGTGTGGACATCAATGGATTGTAGGATATGCACCAAACGGGTCTAAAGAAAATGATTTTGAGATTTTAATAAAATTCTATTAGAGGGTGTAAGTTTAGAATCAAAAACCATCAATGCACAATGTGAATGCTTTCCAACACACGTGGACTATATGACGAATGTCTAGGAAGCCCATGAGCTAACAACACCTCTCCTTATCTACTTTGTCAGAAACATACATGTAATTATTGATCTCCCTCTCTTATTATTCTCTTGTAATGCTTTCATTATAGTTTATGATTTCTTTAATTAAAGGAATAAAAAATTATTTTTTAATGTTGGTATGCATAAACCTTTACCCCTCGAGTGTAGCATTTTAAAACTCTATAACATTATTGTTATCCAACTTTTCCCCTCAGGAAAAATTGATCAAACACGACCTTACACAAGAGAAAATTGAAGGGTCGGTTCAGTCATGTGAGCCCACATTCTAAATCTAAAAGTCAAGTTATGTTACGGGGCTCGAAATGGCGTGTTCACTTGGGCCCAAATCATCTAAGTATAAAAGAGCCAGTGGAAGCCTCCATGCGTTATCTTGGTGCAAATCCAAAGGTAAAATCCAGAGGCGGACCCCAGATGAGTGCAATCCTCCCATGTGGATCTCAAAGCATAGAAATGCTTGCGGAAGGTGCCACATGCCTCATCGACGCAATTTCAAAGGATCAACCCAAAGCGGAGACCCAAACAAGCGTTGGCCCTCCACGTGTCTAGGGTCTGACATAACAAAAATGATTGTTGAAAAGTACAAGAGAAGTGACAGAGCTAGCGGAATCCCCCATGTGTCAATTCGGCACAACTTCAGAGGAGAAATACAAAGCAAGTCCTAAGCGAGCAGCGCAGCTCGCCACGTGGTCGAGTAAAAAAAGGGGTAGAGCCGACTTTGTTGAATTAGCTAATTATAATAGATCCAATAGAATCCTCCAAGTGTCTCATCGGCCACCTTCAAGGGTCAAATCCAAAGGTATTCCCAAAATGAGCTCTAGCCTACCACGTAGTCGGTGATCGAGAAAGGCGCGAGTCCGAATTGGATAAGTACAACAGGGTTAGCGGAATCCTCCACGTGCCTTGTCCACGTAACTTCAAAGGAAAAATCCGGAGACAAGTCCCAAATGTGTGTTGAGCCTCCACGTGTCTTAGGTCAAGCATAGTGTCTCCGCCAACAAGAGGGGCTTAGGTAGAATACAAAGGAAATAGAGCAGCAGGCCCGAGACGACGCCACGTGTCAATTCGAGTAACTTCAGGAGGAAAAAAGGGGGGTGAAATCTTAAGACACGCGGGGCTGCCACATGGACCTTGCGTGAATAGAACCCAAACCCTGACCTTCAGATGACAATATATTTCGACTGGAAACTTGGATTCGAGAGAGGGGGATTTTGGAAAGACATCGGTGCTTCTTTACTCACCTGCCACCATTAATGAAGAATGGTAAATTCGGTCCACCATTTTCAAGGTTGTCAAGTCTCCCACCTACCACCATGATGAAGAATTAAAGAAATCATAAACGAGGCATGCAAGGATGGTTGGAGTAGAGGCATGGGCTCATCAAGGAACCATCATTGTTGCAGGTAAAATTTCAATGCTTTCTAGGGTGGTTGGAGTAGGTGAATTCAATGCATCGCTAGGGTGGTTGAGGCAGGATTTGAATTTTCCCTCTCTCCTTCTCTCATTCTTCTATATATTGTAAAGAAGGGGCATTTTTCTAGAGGTTGGTCATCTTTTCTCTCTTCCCCCCTCTCTCTTTCCTCCTAGGGTCGAATGTGGAGATTAAGCCTCCTCTCATTTCTCTATAATGGAATTTTCTTGCCTCTTGCCCACTGATGATGTACTGTGTGAACTCATCAAGCAATAAAATATGTTTTGTGATGTATTTTGTCCATCCTTCCATATTTTATTGTCTCTTCTTTCCTCTCATCATTGCAGATGTACTATGTATACTTTGATGTCTATTGCAAGTTTTGAGAGATGTGTTTAATGGGTTTGAAGTGGTGTTCTGTGTGAAATCTATCTTTGGTCTATGATGCATCTGTCCATCCTCTCCATTTCTCACCTCTCTCCACTTTAGGTAGTTGATATTTTGATCAGCAACCCCCTTCTCTTGGTGCTATCACCTATGTAGTGTAGGATTTCTTTACTTTCATGCTCTCTCTCTCCTTGTCTCCTTGGCATTGTTATATTAGGAGTAGATAATCGCATTTCCTTCCTTAGAAGTAGTTTAGCATTAGGATTAGGAATAAGAAGCCAAATTTCTTTGGAGGTCCATCTCAAGTTCGCAAGTCCCATAACTTGAGAGATGGTCCCATGTTATGTAGGTCACACCGGATGCCCCACTCAAATCTGAGGCCATTCGGGGTGTTGTGATTTTGCATCAACATTTAAGGCACACCCGGTGGGACAGTTTGAAGCACCTTACCACTTCATCGTAGCAGGTTGGTGTGTTCCTATTAAAATTTAGACTTTAGAGGCACATGCAAAGCACATCTGGTGACTCCATCTAGTCAACAACCCATTCTCTGAGTTGTAGACTTTCCTTCCATCCATTTCTAACCATTCTTCTTTCTACATCTTTCATCTTCTTCCATCCCATGAAGTTGTACAATTATGACTTTAGTGCACTCTACCTCTAACACATTTGAGGTTAACATGGTTAAGTCTCTTATCAAGAGCTATGCATACACAAATGAAAGCTTTTAGGCTAACATTGGTTCATTCTCAGGGCACCTTTTCCATGGGAAGGCTCTTTTCCAAGACACTATAGCATGTAGGAGAAGCTCAACTTTATGGTCAAAATGCTGCCCCAACATGAGCTTGGTGCTAGACAACCTTGTCAAGGGGTAAGTCCACCACCTCATAGATTTTCTTTTCCTCTTCCTCAATCAGTATCATCACAAACGATGTCACAATTCTAGCTTCCCATCCACCACCCCAAGTGTTTGTTTCTCTTCTCCATCTCCTAGTCTTCCATATCACCTCAATTCTTCTATCCTTTTCCCTTCCAAATAGTCATCCCCTCCAAAGAAACAAGAAATTCCACTTCCCCCACCACCACAAGAAATTACAAAACTAGTTGTAACCCCATCCATTCCTCCTCTTTCCTTCCCAATTCCATGCCAAGAAGAAATTCCAAAACCAATCAAGGAGAGCAGCAGGAAGGAGAGCCAAATAGAGAAGAAATGATCAAAATCTTGGTAAGCTTGGCTCTTAGATTTGGGATTACAAAAATCCCCTTGATGGTTAAACCTTTAGACGAGGCCGGGGTTAGACCACAAGTGGTGGAAGCTGAGTTTATAGTAGCAAAAAAACAAGAACAAGAGGAAGAAGATCAAAAATCCGTATGCTCTGAATGTAGTTTCCATAATGACACTTTGTTTGAAGAAGATGTTGATCTAATCCAAGCTACACAACCAGTCAAGAGAGGAAGAACAACCAGCTCCAAGTCCCATTGAAGAGGAGCAATTAGAAGAGATCAAATCAGAGTTGAGGTCACTTAATGAAGAAAGCATTATCAAAGAAATTTTTATTTCATTTGAAGGTCCTGATTTGATTGATGAATCCATGATGGAGGAGAGCTATCAGGAAGACCTTGCTGCCCCAAATAGTCCTCTAGAGCAAAAAATTAAAGATTTCAATTTGAAAATTTTCATATTCTAGAGGAAGAGGCTATCCAAGAGCAAGCCAGTCTTCAAGAAACAATGGAGGAGGAAAAGAGTACGAAGATACCATCTCTTCCACACCATTCATCCAAGAAGGTCTGCAGGAAGACTCCATTCTTGGAGTTGAATTTCAGAACCATGGGCACATTCAAAGGAGTAGACCGTGCCCTATCAGGTACTTGGCTTCATTGGAGCCAAGGGAGAAACCAAGACCAGTCATGTCCATTTCAAGGCATGAGGATGAGTTTCAAAGCATCAAGGGTAACCATCAACACCTCCAGAGTCCAATGCCAATCAAATTAAGGAGGTATTTTTGATTGATGTTGATACCTTGATGATATGGATGGAGGATTGGCCTCTTGTCAATTTTTCACTCATAATGACAACCATGTTTAGCTCCAAATCAGATACATGGCTGCCTATTTTGAGAAAGGGAAGTTATTTCTCCTTGCCTATGGTAGGCTTTGTTTAGCTTTTATTTGTTAGGGTTAGTGTAGGAGTAGGAGTATATTTTTCTTTTAGCAGAATAAGTGCTTTTTCACACTCTGCATGTTCCACTTGGAGCATGTATGATTTTCAATTTTGTACATAGTGTGTGTCGTGGTGTTTTATTACTCGTGCACAATACATTAGAGGAAGCACTTGGGAGATCAGCCAAGTTCCAATAAGGTTTCAAGTGAAAGCTCCAGGTCAATACAATTTTCTGCTCTCATAAATCTCACCTCTAAGATTTTCTTATGAGAATTGAGAGTGCGGACAACAGGGCAGGTTCAAGGTCACCAAGTGCAAGCAGTCAGGTTCAAGTTTCAAAAGCAAGATCAATATCAGGATATCATTCATGACTCCATGCCCAATGGATACTTCAAGGCCACTGATCACTTCATCTAGCAGGCAGATGTCCCCATGAGTCACCAAATTGCTATCCAATTTTTCCCCTCAAGCAAAATTGATCAAACATGACCCTGCACAGGAGAAAATTGAAGGGTCGGTTCAGTCATGTGAGCCCACATTTTAAATATAATAGTTAGGCTATAGGAAAGCTTGGCAATGGCAGTGGAAGGTAGTGTTCACTCGGGCCCAAATCAGCTAAGTATAAAAGAGCCAACGGAAGCCTCCACACATCAGCTTGGTACAACTCCAAAGGTAAAATATGAAGGCGGACCCAGAGGCGAGCACATACCCCCTCGTGGACCTTATCACGAAGAACATGATTGTGCAGAAGGTTCCACATGCCTCATTAGCACAATTTCAAAGGTGCAACCCAAAGCGAAGACCCAAACAAGTGTTGGCCCTCTACATGTCTAGGGTTTGACATAATAGAACCAAATGTTAAAAATCTAAGGGAAGTGGCGAGCTAGCGAGAAGCCCCCATGTGTCGGTTTAGCATAACTTCGGAGGACAAATACAAAGTGAGTCCCCAAGAAAGAACACGCTCACCACGTGGTCGAGTAAAAAAGGGTGAGCCGGCCATTGAATCGAATCACTAAGGATAATAGAGCCGTAAGCCTCCACGTGTCTCATCGACGCACCTTCAAGGGTCAAATCCAAAGGCGGTCCCCAAACGAGCTTCATCCCGCCACATAGTCAAGGACTAAGAAAGGCGTAGAAGCCCGAATCGGTAAAAGTACAACAGGACAGGGTCGATGGAAGCTTCCACGTGCCTTGTCCACGCAACTTCAAAGACAAAATCCGGAGGTAGGTCCCAAATGTGCACTAAGCCTCCACGTGTCTCGGGTCAAGCATAGTGTCTCCGCCAACAAGAGGGGCTTAGGTAGAATATAAAGGAAATAGAACAAGCCCACGATGACGATGCCACATGTCAGGTTTTGTGGAACTTTAGGAGTAAAAAGGGGGCAAAATCTTAAGACACACGAGGCTACCATGTGGACCTTGCACGAATAGACCCCAAACCCTGACCTTAAGATGACCATATCTTTCAACTGGAAACTCAGATTCGAGTGAGAGGGAATTTTTGGAAATCTCTCGGCACCTGCTACTCACTTGCCACCATTAATGAAGAATGGTAAATTTGGTCTTCCATTTTCAAGGCTATCAAGTCTCCCACCTACCACCATGATGAAGAATGAGCCTCCTTTCTTGGCCAACAAGGAACAACGCATGGAGGCATGGGCTCTGTCAGGGAACCATCATTATTGCAGGTGAAATTTCAATGCTTTCTAGGGTGGTTGGAGTAGGTGAATTCAATGCATCGCTAGGGTGGTTGAGGCAGGATTCAAATTTTCCCTCTCTCCTTCTCTCATTCTTTTATATATTGTAAGGAGGGGCATTTTTCTAGAGGTTGGTCATCTTTTCTCTCCTCCCTCCTCTCTCTTTCCTCCCTAGGGTTGAATGTGGAGCTTAAGCCTCCTCTCATTGCTCTGTAATGGCATTTTCTTGCCTCTTGCCCACTGATGATGTACTGTGTGAACTCATGGAGTAATAAAATATGTTTTGTGATGCATTTTTTCCATCCTTCCTTATTTTAGTGTCTTTTCTTGCCTCTCATCATTGCAGGGTGTACTGTGCATACTTCTGATGTCTATTGCAAGTTGTAAGAGATGTGTTTAATGGGTTTAAAGTGGTGTTATGTGTGAACTCTATCTTTAGTCTATGATGCATCTGTCCATCCTCTCCATTTATCACCTCTCTCCACTTCAGTAGTTGAGATTGTGATCAGAAACCCCCTTCTCTTGGTGTTATCACCTCTGTAGTGTAGGATTTATTTACTTTCATGCTCTCTCTCTCTCTCTCTCTCTCTCTCTCTCTCTCTCTCTCTCTCTCTCCGTGTCTCCTTGGAATTGTTAGATTAGGAGTAGATAATCACATTTCCTTCCTTATAAGTAGTTTAGCATTAGGATTAGGAAGAAGAAGCCGAATTTCTCTGGAGGTCCATCTCAAGTTCGCAAGTCCCACAACTTGAGAGATGGTACCATGTTATGCAAGTCACACTAGATGCCCCACTCAAATCTGAGGCCATTCGGGGGATGCTGTGATTTCACATCAACAATTACCTAAGTTATGGAGATAATTGATGAAACATAAAACACTATCCACTCCATGATCTAAAGTCATTTTTTATGCATTATCTCACATTAAGAAAGAGTCACATAAAGGTGACATCTTCTCCTATGCTTGCAAACTCGATTTGGAATTTCCACGTAAAACTAAACAAAAAATCACATGAAAACATTGTTTATCACCTCATATCCCTTCCTTGTTATACAAAGAATGGTGTGATGTTGTTGGTATTCACTGTGATGGTTGGATAACATGCTTGACATGTCTATTTCAGGACCTACTTATCTTACTTGGTGTAGGCAAAAACTGCTAATACAATTTTTTCCATCATGAACAACACTCCCGCAATGCGTTATGTGAGTTGGATCTTAATTCCGTTAGGTCCCCTGAGATCTTAGTAGATATGGGAAGATGTTGGAAGTATCTAGAATATTTTTGGTCACCTGTTCATTTAACAAAAATAGAATTATTTAAACCTAATTTTAGAGTCAGTACTATGATAATATACACCAAAATATAATTGCTAAGCACTCTAAAGATGCAAACATGTAAGAAAAAATGAGAGATAGGGAACTTACCTAATTTTTTCTTATCCTGGAATATATTTGAATTCAGAAAACTGATGAACATGCTAGGCAGAGTGTCAAAAATGATCAATATAAATTCTAGAAGTTACAGATAGAGCTAGAAATGGGTGCCTCGGTGACAAATACCACTCCTGGGTACTGGTGACTACACAAATGCTCAAAATGTAATTTTTCTTGTGTCCCTAGGGTTTCACACTTATTTGTTGTTGGTCACTTGATATTCACACTTGGATCCGGGGTACCTGTAACATGCAACACAATCCCTAACTACTTGCACAAGCTCACAAAAACATAAAATTGGAATGAAAAATGTAATATGTGAAGTCGGATTGATCCCGATAGTCATCCAAAGGATGAAATTATGACTGAGCACCGCAATGCATTCATGAATCCATGTAGTTCTTTGTGCTTGTGTGTGAAATAGTGTCATTTGGTTGCCCTCGCACCAATGACGCCAAGATAGCGGCTATAGCTAGCGATTAAGAAAATATTGGAAAATATAAATGCTAAATCCTAATTAAGTAACAACACAAATATAAATGTGTAATAAAGTACACATTTGACATAAGTAAGTAAGCTAATAAATTTGAAACCCTAAGTGCAAGAGATAGGGTAAGATACTTAGCTAATTCTTAATAAATCTGAAGCTATGTTGAGATAGAAAATTGATAAAACCAGAAAGCATATTTTCAAAACTGATCCTAGAAAAATGTAGAACTATAGGAAAATCTAGGACTAGGGTGCCTGTGTAGGGTCGCGGGCACCTGGGGTGCTATAGACCTCCTCTAGGAACTTGTGACTACTCAGAACCTCAAAACTCAATTCCAAAGGATCTCAAGATGTTCACTAATGTTCGCCTTTGGTCACCTGTGTTCAGAATAAATTTTACCTCTTCAACTTAACCTAATAAGAAAGATAATAAAACTCACCAAACCTTGATATGGCAGGGTTTAGAGGTACCCATGGATGTGGATGGAAAATGTTTGATTGTTGCGCTCCGTATAAGAAATGAATCAACTTATATCCTGCAAATGAAGCTGTAATCATAGACACTACACAAGATATTTATTAGTAAACAATAGTAAGTAGGTTACCTGGAAAAGGCCAGTCCCCGAAGTCAAAGGAATTCCTCGCAAGGATGTCAACCCACTGTTTATACAATCAAGTGGTTTTGTAAATAAGACATGATATATAATGGATAAATAATAAATGTTCTGACAAGTTCATATTTTATTACAAATATGTAGTAGATAATGAAATATGAGATATGTAGACTATGGCTCAAATTCAAAGTCTAAATAAGTATCAGAGTTTTCAGATGAAGGTGAATCTTCCTCTTATTTTCAAAAGTACCCACATTGTGAATATTTTCTCCAGAAAACCATAGACATTATGTATCTCCGTAGCAATATTCTGCCTACACAAGTAAGTGCTATCCTCGATCGTCTCTTCAATACCTCTATTATTCCTAATACCACAACCAATAAATCTATTTTCATATCAATTTAGGCATTACATTTTTTATTTCAAGATAAAATTCAAGCATTCACCTCAAGATAAATTTGTGATAGGTCTTGCATTCACCTTAAGATACCAATTGAACATGTATGTGTATATAGAAAAAGATAGTGACATACTAAGAATCTGAATATCATAGTAAGGAAAGTGAAACATGTAAGTAGTATAAGAAAACAAGAGTAAATACAACCAAGATATGCAAATTTTTTCTTAGTGTGATGGTTTTATATGCGAGGTGTGAAGATGATAACAACACTGTTGTCCCCCAGAAAATGCATATGAGATGAGGTTCATTTAGAAATTCCCCCTCAACATTCAAGAATGAACCATTGAACAAGAGTACGTCATCGGGAAACTACTATGTTGTGTGAATAGATGGTATAAAAGATGCATCATGAAGCACAAAGAGTGAAGTATGTATGATGTGAGGTTCATTTAAGTATGAGACCCTCAATAGTCTAGTATGAACTGTGGAACTAGAAAGGGTCATCGGGTGATGAACGTGTTGCATGCATTTGAGATTGTAAGCTAGGGAATATTTATAGCTAAGTTCGGTAGGGTTGTAAGATGTGAAGAATAAAAATAAGACAAGAGATAAAGAAAAGAGGCCAAAAGTAGTTGTCAACTACTAGATTTTTTACTTAGGATTCATGTATACATTTGTATACTTTAGGACCTAGAAATGTACCCAAATACATATATTTTGTGTGTACACCTACATACCTTCTGCCTGCACTCCCCTCTCACCACCGAACACCATATTCATCCTCTTGATCTTTTCACGAGATCTTCTCGAGCTTGTCGAGCTATCTTGATATCTTCCAATTGATCTCCTTTCTCTCTCTTACCTGATCTATCTCACTAAATTGATGAGATAGGATCACCTCTTAGGCTCCTTATCCTAGTTTGGACTCAAAAATAGTTGTTTTTTATCCATCTAAGATCTATCTCAACTTAGTTTACCTCCCGATATTGATATCCATATCATTGGGATCTATCTAAATTCCACCTCTGCCATATTTTTAGTTTGAGTCCTATAGTCCTGTTAGGTTACTCAATCTTGCCATGGTTTTTCCCTATGTGGCTTCTTTGTGAATGTGATCGAGCTTGGACCTACCTTGAAAATCCTATGAAACGACCACTGCATTGGCTCTTGATGATACAAACTTCATTAAAATTTACCTTGTATCAATTTTCATTTGTAGGAATTTCAAACCTCTCCTTCCTCTTTGGGTGTAATCACCCCTACTCTCTATGTTTGACATGTCGACCATCTTAACCATAACCCCTATCATTTTGCACCTTTTCATGCATCAAATAACTTTCTCATTCGATTCAATGACCTCCTCTTTGAACTCCTTTGTCACCTCATCACATCACCTATCCTCCTTACCCCTTTGACCACATTTCATTTTCTTCCTTCCATTTTACAAGTACTTCCCACCTTTTTAATATAATCCTTGTTCAAATTAACATAGTTATATTAGTTAACCTAGTCTATTTTTTTATATTTAGCTTATATTAATTAAAGTTAGGGCCTTATAAATTTTTCAAAGGAAGGAAATCTTGTAACTAATTCATTTTAATTAATTAATCAGGGGGAGTTTATTTTTAAATAAACCATTTTAATTTTTGAAATCAATTTTTGGTAATTAAATTAATTGGGAAAAAAATCTGAAAATTAACTTTATTGGTTGTTTCTAACCGCGTGGTTATGAAGGGGTGTTTTTCACTTTTCCAAGGCCCTTTTTACATTAAGAGAGGCCCCTTGGTTTTGGAGTTGATTTTCCTTGTAATTAAACTCTTATTATTGCTTGAGGGCTAATGATTGCATCCTCCATAGCTTTGTGGAAAGGAAGTTCCTCACACATGAATTAGTTTTTCTCCTTTCTTTTTTTGTATCGTTTAGTGCTTGTTACAGATCACTTTGCTTGACATCACTCAAAAATTATTTTGGTCTCAACACTTGCACATTTTTACACCAATTGTGAGGTGAGTGAAAACATATTTTAAGACATACAATTGCATCTGGTTGTAATAAATCCACTAAACTATAAAGTGCCACAAACAACAAGGTGAAAATATTTTACTTGGGTGTGTTTTTCCTTTCTATTTGTATTCTTACTTTCTCTCTTGTCGAGAATGGATGCTAGTATGGTTAACCATTTGAAAACCATACGATGGGTTTGTGATCATCATGCAAAAAATTACCTAATCATGAAAGTAGGTGCAAGTACAAAGGAAGGTTTTCCCCATGTTTGCACTAAGGGGGAATGTTGGAAAATTAATATAGTGCTCATTTAATTCATGTTTGGTTGTATTAATTAGTAAGTTACTATTGGATATTATATTGTTATGTAGTTATAATAATATAATTTTTGTATATGTTACCGGTGTATATTATAACAATATTATATGGTTATGTGAATCAAAGTACTTAAGGTTCTCTTTAATATAATGAATAATATTACCCAAAACCTAATTATTGTAACTAGTCTTGTTGATGGAATTTAAAATGAGAAGATATTCCCCCTCAATAAGAATGTGTTTAATTCCTTTTTCCTTAACAAGACTGACACCCCAGAGAAGAGAACGTGCTTCAACCGCATTGTTACTTTGAGTACCCAAAGGTCATGCATAGGAAAAGATCCAGTCCCCATTATGGTCCCCGATTATTCCCCCCCCCCTAGGCCGGGTTGCCTTTTGAAGCTCCATCAAAATTAATTTTGACTTTTCCACTTTCTGGTTTGGACCACTTAATGATAGTTGACAGAATCTAATTTGAGGCGGTATGAAGGCAAAATGTTTGAGAATTTTCTCTTATCTACTAGAACAAGCCTTTTTAGTCTTCACCTTAATGATATTGGAGTTCTCTTTAATCACAAATCAAACCAACACTGAATTTTCTGATGTTATCCTTCCGATTTTTGAAGATGAGAGCATTCCTTTCCTTCCATAAGCTTCGGATGAAGTGGGAAGGGCCATTTCACAGTATCCGTAAGAAAGGGGTACCTGAAAGGACAATCCCATTATAACAAGCATTCCTCAATGGAGTTAGTGTAGACCCATTATACTTTGAAAATCTCCAACACCTTGGAAAACACCACTTGAGCGAAGGGACAAGAGATGAGGAGGTGGTTGACACTTTCTTCATGTTTTTACAAAGCACACACCTGTTTGGGAGGAACATCCCATGTTTCCTCAAATTATCCACAGTGAGGATTTTATTCTAAGTGGTTAACCAAAGGAAAATGTTAACTTTAGATAAAAGGTCCTTTACCCAAATTTTTCCCCAAAAATATTTTTGGCTAGAATTCTTTAAATTTAGGAGGTATGCATTTAACAGAGAAATTTCCAGAATCCTCTTCCTTCCATATAATAGAGTCCTCATTCTGTTGGAAGAGTGGAATATAGAAGCTCTTTAACTTAGAGTTGAGATTATCAAAAATTTACCATCCCCAATGACCATGATTATTGGAGAAGCTCTAATAGTCTCTAACCCAAACTTTACCATTGTTTTCAAAGAACTATGCCACGCTTCTCCCAGTGTTCTTCCTCCACTAGAGGTTTATAAAAATCTAACAATCCCTCCAAAAGTGAATTCTATCACCTTTCCCAATATTCCATTTATTACCACTACTCAGGATCTCTCTAGAAGAGAGAAAAGAGTTCCAAAAGAAGGATCCCTTAGGGATATAGTCTTGCAGAAAGAAATTCTTTATTCTGCCAGTATTCCTTAAATATTTCCTTTTGATGATATCAATCTAAAAGCCTTCTTCCTTAATCACTCTTCAACCAAATTTAGTCGCAAGAGATTCATTTATGAGTCTCATACTCTTTAATCCCAGCCTACCACAATCCTTAGGCTTAGTCACTTTTTCCAAGGCCATAAGAGGGAATTTGAAATTATCCTCAGTGCCAGCCCATAAGAACCTATTTTGAATTTTTTCAAGAGCTTCCAAAGTCTTTCTTGGAAGTCTTTCCTGCAGGCCCGCTTCCGGGAAAAATTTCTTCCCTAGGCCCACAGGTCTGCCTTTCGGGAAAAATTTCTTCCTCAGGCTCGCAGGCCCGCCTTTCAGAAAAATTTCTTCCCCAGGTCCGCAGGCCCGCCAAATGGGAAAAACTTCATCCCAAGGCCCGCCTGCCTGTAACTTGAGAGATATGAAGAGTTAGGAGGACTTCTTTATATCATTGGAAATAGGAAGAAATTTTCTAACGGAAATGTTTCCAGGAACTTTTAAGTATGTTAATTATAGGAAAAATCAGGTTGAAGTTCAAGGAAGTGTTTAAAAGTGGGTAAGTGAGAAATTACACCTTCTTAACTTAAATGTTTATTTCTAAATCATGGGTTTACTTTTAAGGGGTCACCTATTAGGTAAGGGAATGTTTTTCCTAACCCCATGTAATTGAGGACCTTGTAATTTGTTTAGACCTTGTGGAATTAAATGCCTTGGGCATTTAATTATTTTGGCACTCTAACCCTTTTAAATTTAATTAAGTAATATTTAACTGATGTTAATTTAATTATTTTATTAAATTAACACCTAAGGGAAATTTAACTATGGTTGGATTTATTTCACTCATTAATTTTGTAATGTGGATTTAATACTTGTTATAAAGGAATTTTTTTATTTATTTATTTTAATTGACTTGAGACTTTGTTGTGACAACTGTAGTTTTCTAAGCCTATATCAAGGCATGCCTTTAAAAAAAATTATTCCATAAGTTTTCTAAACTAAACCTAGGTTGTTCTTGGGTCTCAAGTGGGAGTTTTAGCGCGTTACATTTCTCATGTTGAGATGTTTGTGCACATATGAATATCAATTAGTCTAACATGTTGTATCTTTTTTTCTTTCAATTCTACAGGATTCGTTGAATCAACAAAATGGCACCTAAAAAGGGAATCTCAGCCTCAAGAAAAAATGATATTCCAACCCCTCCTAATAGTGGTAATGGCATTCAAAAATAACATTTTATTTTGAGAAACCATCTAAGGAAACCCATCCTTCTCTAGCAGGACCATCACAATCAAGGGATAATGATTACATTCAAAATGAAACTCGAATGAGAATGTGTTCATTTTTATTTTCCTGATGTTGTCAATGACAACAACAATGAAATTCCTCCCCTTGAAGACATTCCATTGAATGATTTCGATTTTAACACTGTACCACTTATCCAATTGAATGAAGATGACACTACATCACCTATCAATGCCCAAGTGAATGATGGAGGTGAAACTTCTGGTAGTGGTAGTCAACAGAATTTAAATTCCACCAAGGAAAATACTCAATGGACACCTATTTCGGAAGAAAGAGAAAGGAAATAAAATGTGACTTGGGAAGGAGTTTCATGTTAGAGTGGGTTTCTAATCCTTCATTTATTGAACTGTTGAAAATGAGAATAAAGATTAACCTCCCAAATAGTGTAAATGTACAATTTATAGCTGGAAATTGAGCAGGGATAAGACAATGCAACTTAAGTTGGATACTATTAAGAAGCATGTAGGAAAGATATATGAAAATATAATTATAGATGGTGTTGAGAAGAATATTGCCCAATGGAAAACTATGGATGATTGTTTGCATATTAGGTATGAAAAATAATTTGAAGAGCACACGAGAAATGAAAGAATAATTGCAACGAATGGAGGGACAATTACCTCTCAATTCAATAAGATCATTCAAATAAATCTTTTGGGTAAAACAATTCAACTAACTACTATTTTTCACATTTTGAAAAGAGGTCATCTTATAACAGATTTTCCTAAACAAAATAAGATGTTGTCTTTCCTTGGTGTCCCACACTTCCTCATTCTCACTAGTCAGAAAGTAGTGTTTGCGATCGGGCAAAATGCCTACCTATGGTTGAGAAAGAAGACTTGAAAGATAAATTGGAGTCTCGCTTGATACATATCTTTGTCTATTGACGAGTTTACAACAATAGATAATACTACTTGCATTTGTATGCATGTGTATACTATTGAGAATTATGTGATACAACTTCGCTTACTTTCCATTCACAAGATGAGAGAGAAATCCAATGCTGGAAACCTTTGTGAGTTGATGATAAAAGGTTTGAAGGAGATCGGTGACATGGATGATGTTGTAATTGCATCAAAGCTGGTATGTTTCAGGCGGATGAGGCATCTGTAATGCAAGGTCGTATTAATGGCCTCGTGTGTAAGACTCCAAACATTTCATTACAATTATATGATTTTCATTCATTGTATGACTCGTAGAATGAACCTAGCTTACAAAACAGTTGGTAAATTTAAACTTGTAGCAAAATTTGAAGAGCTTATTCGAGAGGTACATGCTTATTTTTTTCGTAGTCCTAAAAGGTTCATGAAATTATAAATATTTTCAGAAGGACTAACAAATACGCATAAATTATAAAAATATGTACGAAAATTATCAAATCCTTATTAGGAGTGATGTGGTAGAATTGCATGGAAGTGGATAAGGCCCGTGATTTGATACATCATTTGACTGATATAGAGTAATTTTTGATGTTGTGTGGTACATTTCCCATTTTGGAAGAAATTCATCGTTTAATTAAAAAAACAAAAGAAAGAACTATTTATATTGTTGATTTTTCTAGTTTGAGGAAACGAGTTTGTATGACGATAGAATATTTGTATCTCAATGAAACTACTTTTTTGGTCCAAAGTTTGATGTTTCAATGATTTGATAAATATTGGAAATGCAAGTAGCTTTCTGAATCTTAAATTGTTTGCAAAATTATGTGCTTCTATACGTGGATATGAGATACCAATGTACATGTTTAAAGTAGTAGTTGGTAAGGTTGAGGATTTAAAAGTCACATGGCTGTTGTTTAATAACATTATATCATCAACAAGGGAGGGGTTAAGATAAATTGTAGTGTCCCTACTAGAAGAATTAAGGGATCGATTTAGAAGGGATGTTTTACTTGAAGCAAAGGCTATAGTAAATATGACCTTTTGGAATTTTGTCCAAAATGAAAGACATGTGCAGGAAGACTACTTCAAGAGGTTGACTACATTGATTCAACATTTTTGTAAGCCTGTTGATATCAATGGAATGAATATTCCTTGTATTTTAAGCAAGGACAATTTGATTTCTCAATCTCATGATTTCGCCACTACAATGATTCAATAATTCAAATATTTGGATAATCCTTTAGAGTGTGGAGCAATAACCCGGCTATGGAAAAGAGTTGGGGTGAGTACTATTTTACAACAAACCATGTCTGATTTTTTCTCATTGGCTGATCTATGTCAAACAATGATTTTGGGTTTAGTTGAAGATGAGAGAATTTTCGTGCCTTAGCCTTCATAAATTAAAATTTTGAAACAAGCTTGACAAAAATTTAGAAAATTGTTTGAGAATTTATACATCATGGTATGAAGTGGTTAACCTTTCATACGATAGGGCTCGTAGTATGGAAGTTGATTACTTTGAAAGGAGAGGGAGGAAAACAATGGCATAAATACGAAGATGAACCTATTGCAGCAGTTGACTCGTCAGCAAGAGAGAGTCAATCTCAGAGATCTAGTGAATCAAATGATAGAGACGATCCAGGTCCATCAAGTTGGAAGCTTCCATTGGTGGATATCCCATGATATAGATGTTCATATAATAATTAATATATTCAAATATTCAGTACATTGTTCTGAATCTCAAACAAGGATTAGCGCTCACCCCAAACTTACATGTGCCTTAAGGTAATCATATTGATTCAATTTCCATTTTGATTATAGAAACATTACAAATTCATGTTTTAATGAGTATTTAATATATTTCACATACAACGTTGTTGATTCCTTTTATAAAAGCATACACCGTGGTTGGTTGGCTATTAAATCACAATGCATTTACATTATTATATACTTTAGGCATATAAGAGTTGTGGTGCTTAATTCTAAGATAGAATAAGTGGATTTTCTTCATAACATAGACAAGAGAAAAAATGAGCTACAAAGTAAGTTAGAAGAGGCTAAGACATGCACACAAGTGATAAAAGAACAATCGGGGAGTTGATAGAGAGGCGAGTCAAGAGTCAAATGATAGAAGAGAGAGAATGACATGATAATTATAAAATATAATTATCAAAGGGCTAAAATATTAAGGAGAATGATATAATTGTAAACTATGTGGATAATGCAAGAGTGCTAAGAAATAAAGGTATTTTGAGAGGATAATGTTTGTATCTAGGCGAAGACAACCGTTTGGTAGCTGAAAGAATGAAATGATGAGCGGGAAAAGGTGAGGCTAGAAAGGAGAAAAGGATATCTAAGCATACCTAAATAATGGTAAAACAGATATTTACATGTAGATAAACAATAAGTAAATAAAGAATATTCCCGCTTTGGAGCATCTTAAGATGGTGAGCTAGAATTTAGAGGTTACCCTTAACAAATAGGAATTGGGTTAAGGCCCATATCAAGAGATAGATAATTATTTTGAATGGGACCCATAAGCATGATGGGTAAAAATTACCAAATTTTGAAGGATATGAGAAGGTAAAATCTAGAATAAAGAAACAAAATGTCAAGGGTTGATTATAGAGATATAGATGGGAGGAATACAAAGGTTCTTGTTTTTGGGAATGACCCAATTATGATGATTAAGTTAGAAAAGGTGTTGGTGGGTACTGAAATAGAGCCTCTCTAAGAGGTGAGAGAGGATGTTGAAGAATGGAAGTTGATGTTAAATAGAAACCCTAGATTTAACTAAGAGACCTATTCAACCATGTGTGTTAGAGAGTAACAAGCAATAAAAAAACAAAGTATATGGCTAGATCAAGATATAAATTAAATACTACCGAGTGGTTGCAATATTTTTACCATGTTTTATATCTAGGGAGATTAGTTGATGTTTTGTTGATATTTCAACAATTAGTGTTTTGTTGAATGATTTTTCTGTGTGGATCCTTTTTTGGTAAGGTTGGTTCTTACGTTGTTTTTGTTAAAGCCTTTTATTTTCACATAATTTTTCTATTGTTTTAGGTTATGGGATCCTATCAAAACCCTTATCTTTACCCAATTTAAAAACATATTATTAGATTTACCCTAGAACAAAAAATAAAATTACTTTCTATCAAGGGTTTCTATGTATGAACCAATTTTTGCAGCCTTGTCTCTCTCTCTCTCTCTCTCTCTCTCTCTCTCTCTCTCTCTCTGTGCCTTCCTACGAACTAATCTTCTAGCATTCTTCTCTGCTTTCTCTTCCTCGGTATATTTTCGTTTCTCATTCTTTTCATTTCCCATGATTCCTCCACTTCAATAATTTTCACCTACACACATAAATTGAGCTAGATCTGAATTTCTAAGAGTAAATTCAATAGAAAACTATACACATGCAACTCTTATTATATAAAAATCGCAATAGAAATTAGGTTATTTTTAATTTCACTTTTTTATAACTTTAAAACAACTTTTCTAATTTTAATACAATTTAAATTTAATATATAATTATTTAATTTTGTAATATATTTTTTAAGTTAATTGTATTATATATAAACAATAAAAACTATTTTTAAAAAAATATAATAATATATTATATATTTTTATCAAAAACAATTAAAAAAACTATAATTGCTTTAAAACTCTAGTTTTAAAATAAAATTTGTAAAAACAAAATTTAAAACATGAAAGTTGAATAATGTTATTTTAAAACTATAGTTTTAAAAACACATATTAAAAAATGACCAAATTTGAAGGAAAGCGTACGGGCGGCGTTTTGGTGGCGAGTTGGTGGTTAAGGGGGTTCACGTGAAGGGGTGTTCACACAAACCTCCTTATGTGGCACCTAGGTGGCACGTTTTGGTGCCAAATCCATTTAGAGGATGATTGTAACCCAAAATCTACCACTTAGGTGCCACATAATTAGGGTTAGCGAATTATAAAAATTACAAAATTTTAACACAAAAATTATGATTTTTATTAGCTTTCTAAAAATATAATTTTCATTTTTTAAAAATTTGTTTTACTATTTATTTTTATTTTTTTGCTAACATATGGTATTTTAGGACAATCAATAGTACACAATCAACCCAATTTGAAAAATAACAAAATATATCAAAAAAATTTGAAAAAAATAAAATTACTATTTGTTGAAGTCTTCTTCGTATCTATGAAAAAAAAAACAATTTTGATATAAATCTTAAAATTTATTGGCATAGACATATGTATGCCATTTATTTGAAAATATCTTCAATAAATAATTAATAATAATAAATATAAATAAAAATATGAAAATTTGACAGGACCTCGATATTCGAATCTTGAACATATATCTAAAATTTCATGGTGAAAAAAAAATCATTTAAATATACCATTGGGGGATAGTCGTTCCTCTTTTATAACATAAGAAACAACGTATGAATAAAATTTAAAAAAAACCATATTTTTGCTATAAAAATAAAAATATACATGTATTCTACACTCTAAACACAACATTTCGTTAGTTTGCATAATTTCATGAATTTGTGTACAGTTTGTGGCTATTACCTTTAGAAAATCAATGAAATTGAAAAATTCAAGTTTATAAAGGTAAAAAAAAACAAAAAAGTGGGACATTTTATTGTGTTTTGACCCATTTAAGATATTGAAATTCTTATTGCTCGGTGTAGTATTATATCTTAGTTATAAAATTACAATTCATTTTCTCCTATTCTCTAACGATTGTGTTAATGTTGATCTAGGCAAGCGCAAGAAGGGTTGAGGAAAATGGGATAATGACAACAACATTATTAGGGTTTTTCAATAGAAGACACCTAATTTTGGTACTAGGGAGTAGTTAATTTATATGGTGCTAGTTTATTTATATATTTAACGATTATTGATATAAATTTAGATCTTATTGGCATTTGTTCCTAGTGTTGTTTGTTAAATTTTTCTTGTGTTTATTGTGTCTCATGTAATCTTTGACATTTCAAATTATTTTTTCATGTATCTATCATTTTCTCAGCCATTTTCCACCTTTCCTTTCTCTTTCTAATAATTCTCTCACCTCCCTTATTTTTGGCTTAGTTTGAGGTAGTGACCGCTGTCCTAAAATAAGGAAATAGTTGACCAGCTTTGTATTCGCTAAGTTTATTGTCAACATTTGTGAACCCTTCTTCCTATTTATTTTAATTACCTAGAGTTTTGGCTTCCTTTGTTGTGTGTTGGGTTGCATGTCAATAGGGTCCTAACCAAATCTAAGAAGTTTACAAATACAAAGGTGTATTTTCGAATTAAGGATATCTAGAAGATAAACATACATTGAATTTGTTTTGCACACGAGTGGTGCATGAGATATAAGAGCATAATTTATTATTTTTTGAAGTAATCCCATACCAAAATATGAATTCAAGAATTCAAATATTCAATCTAACCTAGATATCACACTAAAAGATAAGGGTAGGAACTTGTAAACACTAGATTGATTGGTGACTTACATTAAATATTGATCGTGATTTTGTCGAGTCACAAGTGGCATGATAATAATGGACGGATAACACATGCACCATTAAAGTCTCCTATTTTACATGGGTATTTCAAGGAGTTGATGCTAGATTAGGGTTTGGACTAAGGGGATTAGATTCTTGGCGATTATCAATTGAACCAAGGAAATTGAGAGAGGTTTTCAAAAATCAAGATGAGGAGGTTACATTTCTAGAGTTAGTTTCATCTTTCATTTCAGAAGGAAATTTTTGTAGCTTTTAATCAATTCCATTGTAGTCGTTTTTTTGGTTAACCAATGTAATGACCATCACTATTTTAGTCATCATATTTTTTGGATCTTATCTCCCAAGGGTCAAGTCATCTAATTTTTGGATCTTTCTTCTACCACTTATAATTAATATGTGTCTTAGATTCAAATAAAATTAATTATTGTTCTATGAAACCCTAATCATGCGATATTTCCTAGTATTTATTATTGTTTCCATATTTTCTATATTTTAGAAAAGACCCTTATTTTTGTAGGCGGTCTATTTTTTTTTATTTGAACTAAAAATAAATGAAATGTAGAGTGTGGTTGTCATTGTAAACCATATTTATATCTACATTTTAGTGAACTTGTGCCTATATCAAGCACCCAACATAAGGTTCCCCTTTTAGTGAACCCACATTGTATTACATTCTTTGTTGCCTCCTATTGTTATATATTTCTTTTTTAATGACATTTTTTATTTTCTTAGGGCTTATGTTATTTATTTATTCCAATCTCTTAGGTTTAACTCTTGTGTGTCATCATTGTAAACCCTAGTGTGCTTACAATGGATTATCCCTTAAATATGGTTTTTCAATATTAAAGTTACATTACTACGGATGAGTATATAATGAGAATTTTTTTCTATGAGAAGACCAAGTAATACTGAAAATTTTGTTATCCTTACTTAAAGTAAGCTACAACAATATGAATTTGGACCTAGATGTGCACAAAAACACATTGTTTCCTTGTTTGAACATGAGAATACCGTATCAAATTTGGGATAACACAAAGTTAGATGGTTGTTTTCATGTTTATTATGTTAATTTTATAACCCTAATTATAGAGGATTATTAGAATGCATATTATATTGAATGTGATTACGAAGCTGAAAAAAGAATAAATAAATAAAGATGAACCCATTGTTAATATTAAGAAATATACTATGTAAAACCTTGTTGATATTTCTAGATTTATGAATGCACTAAGAGAAGTTTCTTTCCCGTGTCTCCTCCTATTTTCTCTTCTTAGAAAATGTAATACGTGAATTTTTCTAATGCTTATGCTAATGTGAATCATCCAAATGTTCAAAATGATCAGTAAATACCTTCTCAATTGTTATGTTAACAAGAATCCTAAATTTCTCAAGGCCAACCATCTATGGTTTCTTTAGTAAGTCCTAAGGTTGTTCATTCTAATTTGACTCATATTCCAATTACCTCTACTTACATACCCTTTGAATCATAACATAATTTTTTATCCATTTCCACTTTGTTTTATTTCTCCCAAATTTATGTCTATGATGGAAATGAAGACCCTTCTCTCGCATGTTATATCATTTCACATTTTTAAAACATTGCTTATGATGACAAGTTGTTAAGTATGTTATTTCCAGAAGTTTGTAGAAGTATGCACTCGGTTTTCATTATTTACCCCGTTGGCCCATATGTTCATTTATATATCTTGTTGATACCTTCTTGGCTCATTTCCAAATCGATATTGCTAGAAACATTATATATATAATCATCTCAAGCTAAACAAATCCAATTAATACATTAGTGAATATGTACTTAAGTTCAAGTCCATGGTAATTAAGACAACTTGTCAACCATCAAATAGTGAAGTTCAAAATATTTATAAATAGCCCACTACCAATTCTCAAAGATAAGGTGGTTTGAGCACTCACAAATCCTTTGATGGTCTTTTCCATATAATAAGGATTATTCAATCTAAACATTTAGAGATAAATGTATTTATGTATGAGGCTAATATGCTAGGTAGAACAAAATGGAAGAGCTTATGCCTCACGCACATTAGTAGAGGGATAGGCAAAACAAGAACCTACAACCTTCAAGTTGCATGTCACATGCCCCACCAACACACCACAACTTTGTTTTTGTAAAATTTTAACCTATACCATATAAGTTGACTCTCTGCGAACGTGCGTGAGAGTTAGGCTAAACGGAACAAAAATTCAAAGTAAACTAAGTTTCATAACCAAAACAATTATCATACATTTCAACTTTAAAATGGGGCAGGGACATGTCTTAAAAGATAACGAGGAACATTGTCCATTCCTTCTTAACCTTTCAAAAGTGTATATATATATATATATATATATATATATATATATAAGAGAGAGAAGATATAACGTCTTTTTTAACAAATGATAGCAGAATCGATGCTCAAGGTTTCAATGGTGGTAGTTTGTAATATATGAGCGAATGTAAAGTCTAGTTGGTCAGAATATTCGCCTCTCACCCGAATAATCTACATAAATATGTGGGCATTTCCTCAAGTTTTCGCTTGGATTAATAAATTATGTCAAGAGCTCTGGCCATAAGTACGTGGGAATTTGTATCATCTTCATTGAAAATAGAATGAACGAACCTTCTTAATATTGGATCAGGAAACATGCTTTTAAACAATTCTTACAATTAATAGACACACCAAAACAATATAACATTTTAAATGCCTGTACTATCTTATATGTTATATAGGATAATATAACTATTATTTTCTTTAAAAAAGAATTAACCATAGTTACTCAAAGTTTAGAGAATTTTGTTATACAGAATATGACACATGTCTGGGTGGTGTAGTTGGTTATCACGTTAGTCTAACACACTAAAGGTCCCCAGTTCAAACCTGGGCTCAGACAAATTATCTTATAAATCGTAATTTTGCTGTGTGTCGGCTGCAAAGATAACAAGAAATGTAAGGGCTGTTATATTACGGCACGGAAACTCGAAAGCATGGTCCGAGGTCTGCAACGCGGATTTTTAACTTGAGTTATGCGGCATGTTGGATCGAAAATTTAAATCATTCTTACGATAAATGACGACAGCAAGATTGCCGGCTTCAAAATCTTAGACGGCATATTCGAGATGGCTTTCCAGACGGCCAAAACGCGTGAAATTTTGAATATCTGCTTCAAAATCCGTTGCAAGTTTGCTTGTTTGGTTAAATATGTTTACTGTAGTCGGAGAATTTGAGGGCCATTACAAAGTCCACCAAACTCATAAAACCTGCTCAAGAGACGGCTCACCCCTAATTCTTATATAGCTCATATGCCTTATATTTCAGAAATTTCAATTTATGTCTCCATGTCAAATAAAGATTTTATATTGGAATCATTGTAAGGCAATGCTAGCAGGGTATTTCATGCAGGTAGCACACTTGGAACGCACAGGTACCTTACAGTGAAAGATAATCAGGTATGTACTGAATCGATTATGCTGATTGTATAGTTACTTTTCTTTTTCCAGTTTATACATACCTGTATAAACTTCCTTTGTTACACTTATCAACAGATGGTGCATCTGCATCCTTCTAACTGTCTTGATCATAAGCCAGAATAAGCAAAAGCCAAAGTGGCACTTCATTGAAAATTTGGTCCACATAGTGATGTTTTAATGTTTAAGCTAGGTTGAAATATATTTATTGAATTGGGGGAAAAAGAGAATGCAGTGTAAATACAAGTGTGGTGCAGCTCCACACAATTCCAAAACAAAACATAAACTAGTAAGTGTATGTAATTGAGAGAAAAAAAAGGTGCAAACACATCAGCTTGTCAATTATTTCACAAATTTTATTCTATCTATAAACATATTATGATGTTATTTATAATACAATTGTGAATAAGAAACAAAGTGAATGAAATAAGAAACCAGACTGTGCGTGCCAAGTACATAATACTTGATAACTATAAGTTACTCATTGTTTTGAAAGAAACAACTGTTCCCTATAAACTTGGGTACAAATCACCATAACCATACTATTTGTCAGGTAATTTGTTACACATTAAGTACCAAATATATATGCCCAGCTACTGCAGTTATTCCAAACACAACTTCTCAGCATAGCAAAATACACAAAGCTCTTGGTCTATTAGTTTTCTACAATAGATTAGCTGGAAAACTAAGTATAAATTTGCATGTATGTTAAATTTACACTTACACACCTTTCCACCAACTCACCATTGCATTCATTACATTTCCACATAAATTTAATCATAATCCCAACGGAAAACAAACTATTCAAAACTAAACCTGTACAGAACCTAAAAACCATGACATTTCCCAAAGAAACAACTGCCTAAAAGGAATTGCTTCGATTACAACATGGCACTTAATGAATATTGACAAAGTATTGAAAGTTGTTGCATATTACATGTACGAGAATTAGAATTACCAGCCTCACTTCATTTTTCTGTACTAAATAACAGGGGGATAACAATAATAAATGTTATTTTGTTTCTTATTATTATCATCTACATACAGAAAACCAGGGAAAAAAAGGTCCATAAAGGTAAAAGGTACCGTAACCACCTACTACGTATAAATTTAGCTTGCCAATAAATATATAGCAGAGTACTCCACAATTATGGTCTCGAACCCATAATAAATCATTGCTTTTGCTCTTGATGAGATGATGGCAGCTACATCAAATTTTAGCCATAAAATCCTCTCTTCCTTCTCCAAACAATGCGTTGTAGAGTTCTTAAGCGTCGTTTGATCAGTGCAATTTAACACGGTTTATTCTAGCTACATTCACGTTAGCATGATTGTATTCTTAATAACCACATAGATCTTCTATCGAGATTTCATCATAAGAACTTGGTGTCTTTGTTGGGTAATTGCTATTTCTCTGTCACTTATTTTGATCAGTTGTATGAATAACTGAGTCGACAATATAATATTTTCAAAGAAATATATAACCGAATGCCAAAAAAAACAAATATCTTTGTTGGGAATAATCCAGGAAGTCTAATAACCAGCTACAATGAATTGAATCTCTTATAAAGCATCGTGGGTGCCCGTTGTTTGTTCCCACTACCACTTCTATTGTGTTCGTGGTTGCCCGTTATTTTACCTCTCCTGTATAAACTACACCGAAACCTCCTTCGCCCAATTTATCTGCAAAGTTATTGGTGATCTTCTACAGCTCACAATTATCTTTCTATACATAACCACAAACAATAGCACAACTATAAGTAATAAACCGATTCCAACGGTAGCACCTGAATATATATATTCAATTCACATCAGATGTTAACCTCAAAGTATATTTATAGGTATTTTACAGTTCAAATATTCTATCGACAATTCATCATATAAGTACTTGGTGTCTTTGCTGGGTTATTGCAAAGAAACTGCAAAGCAATGAAACTGCAATCCAATTAGGCCTCTCGCTGTCCTCTGCATGACGTATCCTTGCTCGCCCCCAAAGCGGAGCAATTTCTAGTTTATTATAAAATAAGAGACTAAAATAGGTCAATGGTAGTTAAGGATACATATATGGATAAATGGTTCATATGTTAGGAAACTAACCAAAAAAATTTGTTGATCATACAATTCGTTTATGAAGTTGTTGGTGTTCTCCAAACTTGTTATAATTAAAATATATATTTTAAATTTGCATATAACAAATCTCAATTCAATGTTCTTATCTTGAATTTTTGACATATTACATTGGTTAATAACTCACATAGTTCTTATTGATTAGTGATAAAAAAACATCAAACTAGTTGGATCGTTGTGTTGAGTTCTAAAACATCTTTTTAGAGGAAAGGGTGGCATTTGGGCCAAGATATTATTATTTTTTGATTGATTTCTCAATAAAAATGAAATAAAATTATGTGATGGTCAATTATATGTCAAATTTAAAGATAAATTGTCTCATGATAGTGAAATTTACATCAAATTTAAGTTGTTCTGTATCTTTGAAATGGACGTCAATTTTAAGGTTACGAATAAAATTGAGCATGCTCATCCCATTACATCTAACCTTTGTTATCATTGTAGAATGCTCATCAATATAAAGTGTTTTTCTATGAATTTGAAGATGAATTGATATTTATAACCCTTTATTTTTCTTTACAAATTTGTAAGTGCTTTATCAATCGATAGGAGATAACACTTATGTACATACTTGCTCCTTATTTGAAGACAAAGTTTGATATTTCAACTTTCCCATTGATGTACTACCACTATTTGTAATTCTAAATTTATATCTTTGCTAAACATGATAATGGATGCAATAACTAAATTTAGTGTTCCTCAATGGAGTTATTAGAGGGAGTTCAATACCGCTCACCGTAAACATCACATATATTTGCACTATTAATTGGTCAACCAACCAAAGATAAATCTTCTAAAAATTTGATAAACAACTAATTGGTAGGTTAACCAATCAACCTTACAAACACATGATGAATAGGCTCTTCCATGCAATACCAAACACACATTTTGAGAGATTGGTAATAACAACGAGTATAAATGGCATTTGGGAAATTATTTAGATGAGATAGGTATTAAGGGGACATGGCCTAAGGCTAGGCACATGTGTCTACGATCTACATTTAATATTTACATGTAGTTTTTTCAATATCCCCTATGATATGTCCACCGTCTAGTATGAGTTGAGCTAGGTATGACAAGAACATACGTGTAGTTGGAGACAATTACGAGAGGATATTGAAAAGGCAAGGTGATCACAAGGAAAAGTGTGGAAAAATATTTTTTTAATAAAACACTCCAAATCATTTTTACCTATTGGCTCGATTTTTTTTTTCGCAAGACCAAATTGTCTTTTTCGATTTATACATGTCATCCTCACGCAAAGACCATGTTAATCTTCTCTATTTTTTTTTCGCAAGACCAATTTGCCTTTGTTTGTTGTATAGAGAATAATTTCAACGAATGATATCAAATAGGGTTTCAAAATTCCCGAACTCATATTATAAATCACTAATATTAATTAAGTTCCCGATTAATGGTTCTACACACATTTAAAAGAGTTAGAATACAAAAAGAGTTTTGTGAGTATATTTCAATGTATTTTTCTTAAGTATTTTAATGAATGTTTTGTGTTGTTTTTGTTTGAGGATGCATTCTCCTTCTACTTTACATTTTGTAGTTGTAATGGTTACTCCAACATAATTTAAACTCTATTTTTATATTATTAGTACAACTTGTGTAATTACGCCAAAGGCGTGAACTCTGTGAAAGGCTCCAGGTGCCGACAAAGAAAGGAGACTGCAGCGGCGGAGATGTATTGGTCGACGATGGACGACACTTCTGGATCCCTACACGTGTATTTCTGAACAGTGAGCCGGAGTTGTGAACAGTGACCCGCGGAGGAGAAGAGCCCGACACCATGCTCGCAGGAAGGAGATCCATATCGGGAGCCAGAAATGGAGGACAGATGCCAGAGTCCTGGCTGGAGGTGAACATGCCTCTTCCGTCAGCATGAAAATGGAGTATGGGTGCCTCCTTCTATGGCGGTACGTTTCAGTACAGGAAATATTTAAAAACATCTTTGTGAGGCCTGCAAGAAGAGCTTTGGGTTTGTTGTTGTCCGTGGCTGTCGAATACTGAAGCATAGAGAACCCGTTCTATTTGGTTGCTCGCTGTGTGATTGAAGCTGGAGGAACCCGAAGTCATCATCTGACCAGGTATTGCTCTTCATTTTGTTAGAGGATGAACAAACCCGCTGGTTTTCCCCAGAAAATTAGGTTTTCCTATTTCAATCGATGCCCGGTTTAACATTCTTGCTTGCACTATACATTACATAGATAACCTGCAGGGACTAATCTCTTATGCTCGAGCCCCGTAGTTTTCATGCATACACATTCCCGTCCGCCCCGCCTTCATGAGCATGTCGTTTTGCGCATAATCCTGTGTTTGAATTTGTGCCTGATTTAAAATGGCAAAGGCACTATATTTTGGTTCTCTGCTTGTATTGTTAGTTTGTGTTGTGCAAGGCAATAAAAGAGGATAAACACAGAGGTGATTCTAACAACATCACATCCTACCAAAAAGTGACAAATAAGGTCAAAGCACAAGCTTTTCATTGCTCGGTCTTGACTAGGGCTCCAGTTTGACACTCACAGTTGCTTTCACCTTACAGTAATTACTTAAATTTAGTTCGCACACATTTTTTTTTACTGTTTTCTAAGACCATCAAGTCGCCTCAATAGGACTGCAATTCACCGTGAAATTTAAAGAGGATGGCTAATAGTCACATAGAGCAGTCTCTGCTAATAGTCACACAGAGCAGTCTGTTGACCATAAGGACAATTCTGATGAGTTGAGAACATTAAACAAGGGTTTAGTTTGCATATATTTTCTTGAAAAGAAATGCAGCAATCAGACCAAACCGAGTCTCATGTATAACAAAATCACGTGTTATTCGTTCAAACAGTTCATGTGCATCAGGTATGCTTCCACATTCTGTATGTCTACTAGAGCACTTGCAACTACATCTAAGAAACCATTAGGCAGTCTTAACAAGACTTTCAAATTAAATTTTTTTTTGGAGCTATCCATATCCTTTTCCGAAGCTCCTATTTTGCCGCAGGCTGGGAGTATGTTCGCACATTTTAATTGATCGAGTTGATGACCTGTTTCTTGCATAATGGTGGAACAGTGTCTTTTCACATAGTGCAGACCTGCATTTTCAATTATTACATATCTTCAATTAGTGCAGACCTGTATTTTCATGAGCATGGTTTCACAAGGAAAGACAAACCCAGCTTTCATCGCTCATAAAAGTATACAATTATTCCAAAGATACAAAAGACATGGTTATCCTCATGAGGCAGTCATATTGTTTCACCATTTGCAACAAACAGGCCTTCAACCCAATCAGTTTACATTTTCCAATATACTCCCAGCGTGTGCCAAAATGGGAGCTTTTGGAACAGGGTATGTTTCTAAGCAATTATAAAAGGCATTCTCACAATAGTTTACGCGCTTTGTCTACGGTTCCGCATTTTGCATAAAAGTCTACTAGGACATTTGCAGCCACATCTGACAAAAATCCTCTTTCCTTTACGCTTTGATGCCTGTCCATATCGTTTTCCAGAGCTCCTATTTTTCCGCAGGCTGGGAGTATGTTTGCACATGTTAACTGACCGAGTTTATGGCCTGTTTCTTGCATAATGGTGAAACAATGTCAGTGCCTTGTGATAATAACCATGTTTTCAGTATGCTGCGATAATTGTATTCCATGACAAACTGTCTCATCGTTTCACTTGGTCAAACTCTGTATGTACATCTATCAAAACTCTGCAATGGACATACATTTAAATATGTTCTTTATGAAACCCATGCTCATGAAAATACAAGTCTGCAATAATTTGAAATATGTAATCTTCAGAGACGTTGTGTGCACCTGCCTCTGGCAGTGTACTATTGTTTTCAGCTATTTGTATTGCTTGCAAAGCGGCGCGACTATATTTGCTGGCAATGGTCACCAGGTGCTGTTTTATCTTGTAACTGAGATGTATTTATGAACCATAGATTTAATTAATATGACTACAGCCTATTAGAATCTGAACGTATATTTTCCATACAATGGTGCTCTTATATGCCAAGTTAGTGTCTCGGATAGCCATAAACTAAAAAAATGACTTTGTCATAAATAGATTTAACCCAAATTTTCAAAATAGGTCACTAATTAGTGGAGAGACTGAAATCTTCACAAAACTTGACTGTCCATCAGTTTGGCTGAGATGTTGTGTAGGCATTTTCAAAATGGCACTACAAACTCTCCAGCTAGACTCAAGATACCTTTGCTGAGTTGTTTTTATGATTTTGAGCTTAAAATTGACAGGACAGTTTTTTAGATTTATGTGACAGAGGCATCTTTCTGCTGCAATGAATGTAATCTGTTTCTGTGCTATCACAAATGTGATGCATTTCTGTATTGTAACCTCTGGCCTTTATTTGACATTGCCCAAGCATTAACAATGATATCATAGATACTTCCGTATTGTAGAGCGTTTGGGACATGTTAGGCTTTTGGAAAGGTTGGGGTCCCCATATCTTTCTTCATTCTTTGGAGGAGGTTGATGTCTAAAAACATCTCGATGATATCGGATACCTTTCGATTGATGCATCGAAAGTAAGAATTGACTGATTTTCTTACCGTAGGGTTTGAAAATTGCACTTGCATAAAACCTGACATCATTGGTTCTAGATGCTTGCTAGAAAACCTTCTGCCCGACTCCAACCTATACGTGTATTGACAAAAAAATTGGTTCTGCTGAATGCTTTGTCATGGCCCATACATTCTACAGACCGCAGTTCATAAAGAATCTACTCGCTATCGTGTGATGTGCATATTTGTGCTGCAATAGCTTCAGGATTTCTAACACCTGCGCATATTCCTTAACTAGATAGATTTATAGTTTAGTTACAATCCATATCAAAATTTACAAATTTACCTGGCAAATTTCTTCCTCCTTTGATGCTTAATTATGCTAGGGAGATCCATCCATTTTAAGAAGACATGGAAGCAGCTCCAGCATCTTTGTGATTAGGAAATTAAGATTTAGGAAATTAGGACACTTTGAATTTAAAAACTCGTGTAGCAGATTTTTTTTTGTGGATAATTTGACAAATAATTGCTTGTTTTGTGCATCTTGGTATTGTAATGAGTAATGTTGTTTTCAAATGGATATTTTATTTATCAATCACATATTTTTGTTTCAAAAAATAATTAGTTCATATTTTTAAGACATTTCATTTCCAGAATTTATAGGTTTCACTTTAATTCATTACAGTATTCATCAGAGCTATTTGATCAATTTTTTGTTAGGAAAGTGAGATTTCTCTCTTTATCTCTTTGAGGATATTATGCTTGTTATTTGGTCAAAAAGTAGTATTTCCTTTTTGCTGCGAATACATTAATTCCTGGATATTATGCCTGTTATTTGGTCAAAAAGTAGTATTTGGTTATTGAAAATGTGTTGTTTTTTTCATTAATTCCCATTTACATTTTCATGGATTCTTAATAATGTGGTTGAAGTTGTCTATCTTTAATTATCTTATTGTTGTATGTCTTGCATAAAGAAAACTATTTTTTTCTTTCAGTCTTCAGCCACGGCATAGAGGGGCAAGTGCCTTTGCCATTGGCAGGATTCGGTGTGTGCTGAGGGGTTTTTGCCCCTAGGATGCCTCATCGAAATGCCCTTTGTTGGGCGTTAGACTGTCCATTGGCAAGGCTTTTAAAGCTGCCAAAACAGACAACACCCAAATATTTGTCTTTGATTCCTTGTTTGTGCTTTGCAACAAGAAACAATGTATTTAACTTCCATTTCCAGCGTAGAGCTTATCGAGGTTCATATGGCATCTATGTTTTTTTTTCCATTTTTATTGTTTTTGGTTACTTGTGAGCTTGCAGCTATGAAGACTCGTAATACAATTGTTGTCCCTCCGCACGGTGTGACAATCACCACTCCGTACTTGGAGCGGGAAGATTCTTTCAACCAGACAAAGTTTGTTGTCAATGTACTCCATTGTAGGCAACCGAAGCCGGTAAAACCTTTGATCGCTGATTTGGTTAGAGATCGTCTTCGCTTGCAACCTTCTTGTCCTCTTTATCTTTCCAAGTTCCGTACGGCGGGCTTCAACTCGAGGGGATTTGGGCTTGTATATGATCGCCCCGAAGATGCTGTGAAATACGAACCTAAGCACAAACTGAAAAAGATGGGGATAACTGCAAAAGCTATACATGCTGGAGGCAAAAAAAAACATGGTGCTAAAAAAATTGCTAATGTCATCAAGGGAAAAAAACGAGAAGCCAAAAAAAAATGAAAAACTTTAAGGGCGTGCTCTTTGAACTTATGTACATAAGTGTAATTTAGGTGACTATATGGTACAAACATCTACTATGTTGTCTTTTAGTTGCTCGATCAAAATAACAATGTTGTTATGTTTTGATAGCTCTTGCTCGTTGGAGTTTGAGACTTGCTTCATTGTACATTTGCCATTTTGTCAAACTTATTAATATCAAACAAACTTTTAATAGACAGATTTCATACTATGTTTGGTTTTGTATTCAGCTAGCTTTCCTCTCATCATATTATCCATCTTGTCAACGTATTTTGTTTTGGGAGTACTAAATACATATCAAGTAATTTGTACGGCTCATTTGGAGTTCGCCTTGTGAGTACATAGGAGATATTTCAGTGGTTTGGATTTTGTTTTGGCAGCTAACATTCACCATAATTGAACCATATAAATTTATCTCTTATTCATATGTTTGAATCCCTTAAATTATTGTTCAACATTATGAAAAAATGAACCTAGATCATGCTTGTGGTTTACAAATGTGGTTTGCGTCAGTTTATCCCTGTTGGCTTTTCATCTTGTATATATATTCGCTTCTGTGACCTCTTTTATTTCTATTGTTGCGGGAATGTTTATTCCAAATCAGTAGTTTTTATTAATGGAATAGAGTTTGTTTCACCTATATGTTAATGTAAGGATTGTACGCTTTATGTAATGATTTTGAGCTTCAAATGGACAAGACAATTTTAAAGATTTATGTGACAGAGGCATCTTTGTGCTGCAATGAATGTAATGCTTTCTGTGTTGTCACAAATGTAATGCATTTCTGTACTGTAAGCTATGGCTTTTATTTGACACTGGCCAACCATTATCAATGAGAAAACCAATGATTACCTCAAACTTGTCAAATGTTAAATGTATTAGATTTTGTAAATATTTATTGTTTTTGTTTTGTAAACTCTTCTGTACATCTTTTTCTTAGAATTTGGAGAATACTTCCAGCTGCCCCCTTTTCCCTATGATTCGAGGGATACTTCTAGCTGCCCCTTTTCCTATGGTTTGAGGGATACTTCCAGCTGCTCCCTTTCTACTACGATTTAGTGGATACTTCCAGCTGTGCCCCTTTTTCCATCCCCACATTTTATCATTCCTTTTGGAGAGCATAGTCAATAATTATTTGGATTCAATCATATTGCTGGTTTTCCATAGCATTATCGCAACTAGAATTTTGTATGTTCCTTAAATTTTATTTAAGTATATGTATTTTTGTCCTGGACAAATCGACATTTCACATCTGAATTCGTTTGCATGTGAAATTTGGAAACTGGAGCGATTTACTGGAAATGCCTTTTTTTTCTTTGTAATCTGCCATGATGATTATGATGCAACTATTGTTGAAGGACAATGCTGCATTTTGAAATTTGAAGTGATTATTTTGGTAGATGTTAATGAATATTTAACTGATATTTTCTTTTTTTAGTTTTTTCCTTGAAAAGTATTTGATTCTATGGAAGATTATAGTAATTAAAGCACGGTACAGAGTAGGTTGACCAGTCTTTTAATTATTGTGTGCGGGATTTGGAATGCAAAAGGACACTTAAGCCTGTTCGGGCTAGAATGAGTGAAAGGAAGAACAATTTAATGCTCTTATGACTCTCAATGGTTTCCTGTTTGTTCGGGGATAATTATAACCAACTCCAGTATAAGTTTTTCATAGTAAGATTAGCCTTCTCACCTCTATTCTGATCCTGTTATCATGGAAGATCATCCACAGAAGCTCATTCGGCTCTACACATTTATTTTTGTAATTTTTTTTATAAATTTCGAAAACTTTCAGTGTAGATGCCATTTGTAAAACTTATCCTCACAAACATGAACTCAAACTTTATTCATTTTTTTAACATGGGAAGTTTTGACATACTTTTGCATTATTATTATTTTATATATATGTGCATATATATACAAATTCCGACTGAAAACAAAGAGCTAAAAGCTCTTTTCTGGTCTCAACCTCCAACATATTTATGCATTCATTTAAAAAAATTAAAATGATTAAAATATTTCTATTGTTTGTGTTTTCTTTGCCTTTTCAAATTTTATCCATTGTTGAATTTGAACCAAACCTTATCCCCGTTGAACATTAACTTAAACTCAAACTATGTGACTTAGGCCTCATCCATGGAGGTATGCCTCACACAGCATGTTCATCAGGAATTTTGAGTGACAAGTTCCTAAATCCCGTAAATTGTATTATATGGTTTAATCGTCGTTTTAATTTTTTCTTTTGACTTGTCAAAAGTATTCTGAAGATTTCCAAATTCCTTGCACACACTCACCTCTATCGAGACGCAAAATATTGCATTTGCTTAAGTCCCCAAATATTGTATTTGCATAAGTGTCAAGATTTCTATTTGAATACAGATTCAACTTCCTCAAAAAAGTAGTTTACTCATGTTCCATTTAATACAAATCTATGCACTATATGGATGAATCATAATTGTAGATGACATACTAAAAAAATATGAATCCTATATGACATTCGTACTTACAAAACTTGTCAAGCTTTTTTCTAGGTAATGAATTTTGAATTAAGTATCGATTGCGCACGACATTAAAATAGTACATCAAAATAGGTAACTAAATTTCCAATTGATAAATTTTTTCAAAGTTTTCGCTAGGATCAACTCCGACATGATTTTAAGCTCCCATTAATTAATTGATTTAGTGAATAACAAAATAATAATTTGTTGTACTTACAACTAGTGACAAAATCAAAATATTTACTAGTGATAACAAAGAAAAATAATCAATTAGTCTACTCCGTCCATTGAATGCTACAACATTTTAAACCGCCCTAATGCAATATGTCCCGCAAATTACATTTTTCTTTAAAAAATAATGGCACTATATGATTTATACAATTATTGATCTATATATACCTTTTGATCCCGTATATAGTTGCTTTTCTCATTGCACTTAAACTATCGAAGCGGGTTTTTCCTTTCCCCGTGATAAATCTATACGTTTCATCATGGCTACACCTTTGACATATGGTGGCATCTCCATGTTGATTGAGGGTAGTACAGATGCGTCGAACCGATAGTCCAACTTCTCAACATTTGTCCCCTTCAATCTGCGTTGAACACTGAGCTCCAACATCGCGTGCATCTCTCTCGATGGTGTGCACTTTCAAATAGCTCTTTTGCCCTCTAAATTTGCAAGCCGATTTCAGATGCCCGATTAAAAGATGGAACCATTGTCCGCCCGCAAAAACCATTTGCAGAATGATAAAACATGAATTGTAAGCATCCATTTTCCTTTGTGCATGTGTGCTCTGCTTTCATTTCTTTTATATTCACTAAATTTTTGTCCCTTTTCATTTTCATCCTTTGCAGGACTGTTCTTGTCTCCGAACTTGAAGTTGTGATAGAAACTCATCCACAAATTGGTGCTCCCACTCCTCTTCTTGCCCATGTCAGTTCGCAAAAAGCAATCAAATCCCGATACAAACCATGGAGCGGACGGAAGTTTGGTCCCGCAAACACCTCCCCAAAAGAAAATTGGCCTCCCTAATAGTTCAAGAACGCCTCTAAAAATAAGTGCACTGAATACAACCATGCGTACATGGTCTATTGAAGGTCGTGCCCTTGGGAAAACAACACTAAGGGAATATGCTAATGCAAATGGCTCCGGCTCATATTTCGGCTTTGATTTTGTGGATTGTGAAGGTGGGGAAATACGCGTTACTTGCTTCAACGAAATTGCAGCAATGTTTTTTGGACAAATTGAGGCTGGAAACTTATACACCATCGCAAATGGAAGGATAGGGAATGCAAAACCAGGTTACAACCACCTTAACAATGAGTTTGAGATATTCCTTCAAGCTTCTTCCACTATCTCTCCACTGTTTGTCAATAATGCCACGATACCTTTGCATAACTTTCACTTCACAGGAATCAAAGATATACCTGCAAAACCTGTTGGTTCCTTCATTGACATTATTGGCATTGTTTTAGCAATCTCTCCTTGCTCCACTATCCGCAGGCGGGATAACAGTGAAACTAAACGAAGAAGCTTACAATTGAAGGATATGTCAGGATTTAGTGTTACTGTAACTTTATGGGGCCAGCATTTACATGATCTCGCTCAAGAACTTGAGGAACTCCTTTCTATTCCACAACTCCCAGTTTTGGCTTTAAAGGCGGCGCGTGTTTCAAGTTTCAACGGCACTTCCATAGACACTGTCTCCAGCACAAAATGGTTTGTTAATCTTCAGATTCCTGAAACTAAAACATTGCACGACTGGGTTGCCTCTGAAAATTACACTGTTGAAACTCCCTCTGTAACGAACAAATTTCTAGGTCCTCCTCAAAGCTTAAAACCAGTGGCAACAATTGCAGAAATACTTCAAATGGGAAATATAGAGAGCAATGAATGGGCTACTCTTAAAGCTATAATTGCAGACATCGCAATGGATAACTTCTACTACATGGCTTGCCCCCTTGCAAACGGCGATAAGCAATGCCAAAAGAAAGTGAAACCAGCAAACAATGGCTCGTGGTTTTGTGCGAGTTGTAAGTATCATGTGCATCAATGCAATTATAGGTATGCTCTCCGTATAAACTTGCAAGATGACTCAGGAGAGCTACAATCGGTAACATTTTGACACAAATTTCTTAAGAAATCATGGGTGTCACGGCAAGTGAGACCTCCAACCTTGTGCATAGGCATGTATTTACGAGGCTACAACAGAGATTACAAACCAGATAATTGGCCGTGAATACAAATTCACTCTATCCGTGAAAAAAGAAACCTTCCATGGAAATACACAACTGAAATGTGTCATACTTGATTCCCTTAAATTGGATGAATCGAAAGTCGTTACTTGACTTTGCCTTTCCTAGGCACCATAACACTCTACTATATTTTAGTTTCTTCATTGTTTGCTCATATCTCCTCTGTAATATATTCTTGTCCGCAGGAAACATTTGTAATATGCTTTTGTCCGCATGTTATGATGGACTATAACTCTCCGAGTTTTCCATTTTATGGTTGTTATTATTGGTTTACATGCACATCTATATCGCAAAGAAACCTTTTTTGTAATTGATAAAAATGTATGGTCCAATGTGTATATATATATAGTGTTTTTGCTAACATTATGGAACACTTTATTCATTTCTTTAATGTTTGTCTATGTTTAGCATTAATTTTTTTCTTCTTTCTACCTTGTTCCTTCTTAATACCTATGTAAACAAAAAATGAAGCCATACCTCTATGTTTTTTCCTAATCAAAAACTCCATACACACCCTTGTAGTTCTTCCTTTACTTCCTTAAAAATATATGCAACAACAAATCATTTTGCTTTTGTTTTATTGCCTTTAGCTACCAAAATATAAAACATTTCCACCAAGATTAGCATTTACAAATGGTTTTTGCATTCATTTCCCCTTATCCACATACATAATTTAGCACTCTTTTAATCTTCTCTTATGCCACCTTTTTTTTAATTCATTTTCATAGGTTGTTTTATGCACAATGCCTACCTCGGAGCAACGACAACGAAGAAGAGATATTTATGCCTTGCACAAAGAAGAAATCAATGCTTCCCGACGCGAGCGCTATCGCCAAATCCAACAAATGCCTGCAAGTTCTAGCCCTTTCCAAACTAGTGTCCGCCCCCTTTCATGTCTTCCCCTGTTGCTTTCCCCCTGCACCGCATAATTCTCCTTTTCCTCTTTGCATTAACCACACCACTTGTGTCGCACCTTGTCTACATCATGTACGCAACAATGAATCACATTCTTCAGCGCTTCCGCTCCCTTCCTCCCATATTCACCGCAATGGTCAACCCGAAGTTTCCACCCTCCCCATTCCGCTCCATAACACATTCCTCGTTACCTTCTTCGGGCAAATGCACAATGCAGCAAATTCTGCCAAAGACTGGATCTTTTATCGCACATCCACACCTGCTCGATTTGCCTTGAGAACTACCCGGGCATACACACAACCTTCCATGACGGCAAACACACATGCATTAGGTGCAAGTCTCAAAAGAAATGGACACCGCTTCTCCTCTTGGAACAATATGGATCCTAGCATTCAACCTTCCGTTCTCAAATCTTTAACCCAGGTCGAAGAAATGTTGATTGCTCGCATTAATCCAGTTTTGCAAGTCACACAAATGCGTGGGGGACAATACAAATATTCAGGTCACACAATAAGTTTCCCACAAAACATTTCTTCCATTGCCAAATACCTTCCTCGTCAGCTAGGAGATTTGGATCTCTTGTTGGTTCAAAAGAATGGAATTCAACAAACAAAATACGACTTCTATGTTAGCAGGTCCCGTGTTTGGGAAGCGCTTCAATATAAAATTATCCATGACCCCTACTATAAGGATGTTCTTATTGACACTGAAGCTCTTTCCTCTCTCCCGCCGGAACCGAAAAACATTTCCTCCTCCCTTAACTCTATTCCTATAGACCTTCCAGCCTCTCACTTCTCTGAAGCACAGGATAATGACAACCCTCCTTCCAACCCCTATGAGTATCCCGATGAAACATCCTCATTTGTTCCTTCAAACCCAAACACTGGCACTGAAGAGGAGTTAATCGAACAGTACCGCTTTCAAATGGATGCGCTACACCCTGCTCCTTGGCTTGGCCTGAAGTCGGGAATTCGCCAATTAATGAATACACAACAGAGGGCCTTTTCTCAATGGCTTTTCCAACTTTGTTTCCAACTGGTGCAACATTATTTAAACAACCACGCATGAAGGATGTTCAGATGCATGAATATGCCCTCCACTTGATGTGCTACCATGACAATCGGTTTGGCTCGCACCCCAGGTTCCGATATTTTTGCTTAACCTTATTATGAGACATAGGAGCCAATCTACAGCTGCAGTTTTCATGAGGTTGAACCTTGAACATGGTGTCCCCCCTACTATAGGCCAACTACGGCAACGCCTGCATGATTTCCCCGATGATTGCCTTCCACAGAGTTTAATGAGATTCGAACCAACTGCGGGGACACGAACATTTTGGTCAAAGAGCAGAGGGGAGGTCTCTGACATGATTGAACAATTGGGGGCGCCTACACTCTTCTTCACTCTTAGTGCAGCAGACACAAAATGGCCAGACCTACATAACATCATGCCAGATTTAGTCCTTCTGAGGCCCGCAGCGCAACACTGGAGGACCAAGAACATTGTTAGCCACCCTCATCGTGTCGCAGCTTACTTACATCAAAGATTCACAATATTTCGTGAAGAAGTGTTGCAAAAACATCTTCGAGCCAAAGACTATTGGTACAGGTAATTTTCTTCAATGCTCTCTACTTTTGTTTCGCTTAAATACATAACGATTAACCTTCCTTTACCGCAGGTATGAATGGCAACATAGAGGTTCAGCACATGTTCATGGTTTCCTATGGCTTGAAGATGCTCCCGACGTTGATTGCATCGACTGGTCAAATAATGAATCTGTGAACAAAGTAAGACAATACTTTGATACCTACATATCTGCATGGAATATGCGCCCTCCTTCCATCCGCTCAGAATTTGTTCACAGGAATATCTAGGATGACCCTTGCCTTTTAGTTTCATCTCAAGTCCTTGCAGTTTCCCCGTTACAAGATTTGGAGGAGTTGATAAATCGAGTTCAACGACACACAAAGTGTTCCGAGCATACTTGCCTCCGAAAAAAAATAATCACCTCCAGTGTCGGTACAATGCACCTTGGGAGAATAGAGCCACTTCTCTGTTGTTTGTTGATGAGAGTGCTTCAGTTAAATACCTTCCTACAAGGAATGATGATAGATTGAACACACACAATCCAGCAATGTTATCCATATGGAGAGCCAATATCGATTGTCAACCTGTGTTATCTCGCCATGCTGTCCTCAAATACATTGCTAAGTATGCTTCCAAAGCAGAGCAAAGGTCAGAAACATACCACCAAATGCTTTCTAGATTGTCGACAGCTTTAGATCCTGATCTACCAGCACAATTAGCCATAAAAAAATGTTGACTGAGAGTGTGGTTGAACATGACATTAGCGCACAAGAAACATGCCACATGCTCCTCAAATTGCCACTTGTAATGTGCAGTCGCACTTTTGTGTCGCTTAATGTAGGCAGAAAAATCTTAAGAAAGTTAGTTGAAACAGAGTGTGAGGATGCAGAAACATCCCTCCTTTTAGATGCATACAAGGTCCGACCTTTAACCATGGAAAACCTTACACTCATTGAAGTTTCTCGTGATTGGAGTTACAAAGAAATACCGCACACACAATCGATGGAAGAATCGTTCCGCTCCAGCTATTGTTCGAGTGTTCCCTAGGTTTCAAGCGTTCCCATCTAGGGATTCCCCTCTTTTGAACTTTTCTGTTGGTCAGAACTCCTTCTATACAAACCTTTCCGCAACATTTCTACTGATATTGGTTCGACACCTCAAGAAACCATTTCTACATGGAATTTATTCAGATACAATTATCAGCCCTGGCATATTGCACGACGTGAATCAAATCCATCGCCAGCCTCCAGCAGTGACAATGAATCAGAGGGCGAGCCCCCCCTGCCTGTTCAACAACTATATGATTGGCAGGTTTTGGCTCGATTCCGGCTGGGAACACTTCTCTCCTTGACAGCTTGCAAATGTTGGGCCTTCGTGAATTTGACACCCTGCACAATTGGAGTGCACATCGAGTTCCTGTTTCTTTGCAGTCTCTTGGGGCCACTTTCATAGAAGACAAAAAGGCAGAGCATATTTCAACTTCCCTCGTGGACAGATTCCACCCTCCAGCTTCAGGTTTATCTCCAGAACAACAACAAGCTTTCGACATAGTTATTCAACACTTCGCTCAGAAATCCAACCTTCCTCCACTGAGACTTATTATACAAGGTACTGCTGGTACTGGAAAATCATTCCTCATTAACATTTTAAAGTCTTCATTTGCATCTTCATCCATCCAAGGCCTTTCACCTCTCCTTCTACTCGCCCCAACAGGGGTTGCTGCTTTCAACATTTCAGCTTCAACAATACACGCAAGCCTCTGAATTCCCATTAAAGAACTCAAACCCTTAGAGGGCCAAGCTTTGTCGTCTCTTCAAGACTCCCTCAAGCACACTGAATACATTCTAATTGATGAAATGAGTTTCATCGGGCCAAAGTTGCTTTCCAAAATTGACTATCGTCTAAGGGAGGCTTTCCCGCACTTCAAGAATTCTACATTTGGAGGCAGATCTATGATCCTTGTTGGAGACCTCGGTCAACTTCCTCCGGTTATGGACATTCCTCTCTATGCCAGCAAGTCATACGGAGCTACCCTTTGGAAAGAATTCAACATATCTGTCTGCCTTCATTCAATCTTCCGTCAACAAGGTTGTGATCCAAAGATAGCATCATTCCGTAAGTTATCGCTCAACATTCGTAATGCAGCACTTTTTACCGGCAGATCGGGAAGCTCTTATGTCAAGATCTGTTTCCTCCCTTTCCGAACAAGAAAACATTGATTTTAAAGATGCCCCTCATCTTTTCACTCAGAATGACCTTGTGGACTCCCACAACCTTATTATGTTGAAATCCCTTAACTCTCCTATTGCCAGATCAATTGCTGAAAAAACCAGACGTTCTGCATCAGGTGACACAGAAGACGATCAATTAAAGCCCAAGGTTCTTCTTTGCATCAACCAAAAAGTAATGCTTTCCGCAAACTTGTGGGTTGATAAAGGTCTTGTCAACGGCGCTACTGGTTCTATCATCGACATAGTCTATGAGGAATCATCCGACCTCCCAGGTCTACCTCTTTTTGTCGTCATCAAGTTTGATCGTTACACAGGACCTCCCTGGGATTCAAACAACCCCTTGCATGTTCCTATTCCTCCCATTTCTAGAGGGGGTCGCAGACAACTACCACTCAAAATGGCATGGGCTTTTTCTATCCACAAGTCTCAAGGACTTACATTAACACAGCTACAATCGACATTGGTGGAACTGAAAGACAAGGCCTAACATTCACTGCTATCTCAAGAGTTCCGTCTCTTTCTTCCCTTCGAATTTCTCCATCATTCTCTTTCTCCCGTTACTCTCGCATGTCCTCCACTCCCCTTCTTCAATCCAAACTACAAGAGGAATCTCGCCTTCACTGCCTTCCTTCTTCTCTCCCACACCTCCCCCAACACTCGTCTTAACAACTTCACCTCTTCCACCTTTCTCGATCTACAAACTCCATCGGTGCAACAAATTCCTTATAGCAAGATCGCATGTACATTTCGCGTACATTTTGTATCTATTTCCCCTTTTTTCCATGAGTTTGCTATGGCTGCAACTACTTTTAATGCAATATTTAAACTATGTTCCTGAACTTAAGTTTTCAAAAGTTTTTTTGGGAGTGTACTGCTACCCAATCTACTAAAACTTATACTTTTATAATTAACTTTCAAAAACATGATGCTTTTGTTTTATTTTCACATTTTCTTAATTTGCTCTCTTTCGGCGTTTCCATCGCACACATCACGTGCGATTGCTTTAGTTAATACAAATAAGAGACTACATGTTGTTGGGAGTTGAAGGCTCATGTACTATCAATAAATATAAAGGAGAACCATGCCTAACTATAATCTAAAAGTATATATGAATGAAACACATGATAAAGACACATGATTTCACTTGGGAAAATCCTTTCATCTAAAAAAACAATATTTAAACTGGATTACAAATAGGATTACACATAAAATGTTGTGCATTGACAATTGCACAATATACTTACATTGCACAAAGGAACTGCAAACTTCATAGATATTACAAAATGGACTTGAAAAATCAACAAAATGCAACATTGTATTCCACACTCACGGGTAACATAATTCTTCAATGCACAATCCATATAATATTCCAAAAATGCAAAAATCACTAACTTTGAATGTTCCACTATTCTCGATTGATACATAATTACCTATGGACCTAGATGCCCTTTTATCACATCTCCATCCTCTATATGATCACCAACCCTTTTAAAGTATATAAAAATTATCTCATCCATTTTTAAATAAGCCATGCACTTCTTCAACGATCTTAATATGTCATGAATCAATCTTACCTTCATTCCATTGATTATAATTTGAGAGTTTCCTTGAACTATTAATTTATTCAAACTTTTTATGAGAGTTGTTTCTCATGAATTTCTAACCAAAAGAATATATGAGAATTTGGCAACCAATTAAGGAAGTTGCATAATATATCAAGGGCATACCCAAATAATAGTTTGGTACACTTTGTGATTTCAAATCCTAGAATTCCTAGATTCTCATTTTTAATTCACAATGACATTGATGAATTAGAGCTTTAGATTTGTCGGCATTAAGGTTCTATTCAATAGCTAGAGTTAATTTTTCCAAAAACAAATTGATTGCAGGGGTTTCCTCAATTGAGGTCTCCCCTTTAAAATAATTGTATTATCCACAAATGCAAATGAGAGATTGGAAGAAATTTGCAGGCCTTATATAATTGAAAACAAGTTTGGAAGTTAATAAAGTCCCCAAAATGAGAATTAATGTATAAAATAAAAATAAATTATTAATAATATTAGATGAAAAAGTTAAGGTATTCAAATCCTTATTGCTGGGTGTTACATTATAGTTCGGTTGTAAAATTACAATCCATTTGTTTATACACTCTAATGATGGTGTTAATGTTGATAGGTGTATGCATGAAGGATTGAGGAGAAGGGGATAATGACAACAAAATTATGAGGGGTTTTTCAATTGAATACACCTAAATTTGGTAGGGAGTAGTTAATTTCTATGGTGTTAGTTTATTTATATATTTATCGATTGTTGGTCTAAACTAATCTCTTGTTGGCATGTGTTCCTTATGTTGTTTGATATTTATCTTATTTTTATTGTGTCCCTTGCAGCTCTTTGACCTTTCAACGATATTTTCCCCATATTTGTCATTTTCTCGTATTCATTGTGTATATGTTTCCTTTCTCTTTTTGATTGTTCTCTAACATCTCTTATTTTTGTCTTGGTTTGAGGCAATGACCATTTTTCTACAATATGGAACTAGTGACCGAGCTTTTGTACCCTCTGGGTTTATGGTCAACCTTTGTGAACCCTTCTTTCTATTGATTTTTAACTACTTAGAATTTGTGGCTTCCTTCCTTATGTGTTGGGTTGCGTATGTCAATAGGGTCCTAATTGAATCCAGTAAGTCTATAAATACAAAGTTGTATTTAGGAATTAAACAAATTTAAAAGACAATCATACATTGAATTTGTTTCACAAAAAGAGTGGTTTATGAGATATAAGATCATTTTTTATTTATTTTTCAAGCAATCCCATGCCAAAAGATGAATTCAAGAATTTAGTGATTCAATCTAATCTTTATCAAACAATGAACGATAAGGGTTAGGAACTTATAAACACCAAACCGATTAGTGACTTACATTGAATATTGATCGTGATTTTGTCACTCACAAGGGGTGTGGTAGTAAGGAGGGATAGCATATGCACCCATTGTTTGTCTTCTATTTTAATGCATTTTCAAGGGTTTGAGGGTAGATTACAGTTTCAAATGGTCAACTATATTAGATTATTGGTGATTTGCAATGGAACCAAAGAATGTGATTGAGAGGCTTTGGTTCATTAGGATGTGGAGGTTGCATTTATAGAGTTAGTTTCATATTTCATTACGTAAGGGGAATTTTTATAGTTTTTAATCAATTCCATTGCAATCGGGATTTTGGTCAACCAATGTTGTGACCATCTCTATTTTTGGATCTTTCTTTTGCCACTTATAATTATGAGTGTATCATATTCACATGAAATCAAATATTGTTCTATGAAACTCTAATCATCTAGTATTTTCTAGCATTTAATATTGTTTCCATATTTCCTATATTTTAGACTAGATCCTTATTTTATGTAAGTAGGTTTAATTTTTTGAACTTATTTGAACTAAAACTAAATGCAACATAGAGAGTGTGTATTATTATAAAACAACCTTTATATCTACATTTAGTGAACTCAAGTGCATGTATCAAGCACCCAACATAGGGTTCCCCTTTTAGTGAACCCACATTGTATTACTTCCTTTATTGCCTCCTAATATTATATATCTTTTCTTTAACGATATTTTAAATTTTCCTAGGTTTTATATTATCTATGTATTCCAATCTCTTAGCTCTAGCTAAATTGTGTATTACATTATAAACCCTAGTGTGCTTGGAATGGCTTATCCCTTAAATACATTTGTTTAATATTATGATTACCTTTCTACAAACGAGTATGGAATGCCAAATTTACTATGAGAAGATCTTGAGGAATACCAAAAATGTTTTATTCTTACATAAAGTAAGCTCCAACAATATGAATTTGGACCTAGATGTGCACAAAAACACATTCTTTCCTTGTTTGAACATGAGAATACCTGCATCAAATTTGGGAAACACAGAGTTAGATGGTTATTTTCATGTTTATTATGTTAATTTTATAACCCTAATTATAGAGGATTACTTTGGAATGCTGAAATAGAAGAAAGAAATAGAGTTGAACCCATTGCTAATATTAAGAAATATACTATGTAAAACCTTGTGATATTGCTACATTTATGAATGTAGTAAGAGAAGTTTCTTCACAAGGTCTCCTTGCCATTTCTTCTTCTCAAAATGTAATATGTGAATGTTTCTAATGCTTATGCTAGTGTGATTCATCAAAAGGGTAAAAATTATTGCAGTATACCTTCTCAATTGTCCCAAATTCCCAAGTTATTGCAGTATATCTTCAACAAGAGTCCCAAATTCCTCAGGGCCAACCGTCTAGGGTTTTTTTAGTACCTCTTAAAGTTATTCTTTCTCATTTGACTCATTTTTGATTGCCTCTACTTACATACTCTTTGACTCATAATATATTTGTTTATCCATTTCCAATTTGTTTTATTTCTCTCAAATTTAAATTGTATAATGGAAATGGAGACCCTTCTCAACATGTTAGATCATTTCACATTTTGCTTAAACGTTGCTTATGATGACAAGTTGTTAAATAAGTTATTTCAAGAAGTTTACAGGGGTATACACTCAATTGGTTCTTTTATTTTCCATATGGGTCCATAAATTCATTTGCATATCTAATTGATAGTTTCTTGGCTCATTTCCAAATCAATATTGCTAGAAAAATTACATATGTAAAATTATCTCAACGTAAAAAAATATTCAATGAATACATTAGTGAGTATGTAGTATGTACTTAGTTTCAAGTCCATGATTGCTAAAATGACTTAAAAACCATTCAGATAACAAACTTCAAAATATTTTATCAATAACCTACTACCAATTCTAAAATAAAGCGGTTTTCAAGACTTACTATTCCTTTAATGAACTTTTTTATATGATTAAGGTTCATGAATCCAAACTTTAAGAAGTAAATGCACGTACATATGAGACAAACATACTAACTAAAATGAAATTTCAAAATAAAGGAAATTTAATAACTAAAAATTGATATGACATTTCATTTTAAAAATGGACCACAGACATTCTCTATTCATCTTTTAAAAATAACGGGGACATTTTCCATTTTTATTAGAACGGATAACAAAGCAAAGCGTCTGGGTGGTGTAGTCGGTTATCACGTTAGTCTAACACACTAAAGGTCCCCAGTTCAAACCTGGGCTCAGACTACAATTCATGTCTCCGAGTCCGACTCTCTGCCGTGGACAACCAATTAAGACTTCATCTATCCATGTGGTTGATAATAAATGAAACTGCGGCCGTGAGTCTGCATGGCGGGTTTAACTGAATTGTTCTCTTTTATGTTGTCATTGAATTCAATTATTTTTCATTTTAATAAAAAGTGCCTATTTATCAAACACTCTCTCGTATCAAACAAAGTGTATGTTTTTCAAATTGAAAAATTAATATCATTTATAAAGCATTTTTTCATAATGTTTTTTCCCCTCATTAACATATGAATGGGTTGGAAGGAAATTTTGGAGTGAATAATACTAGCACATGTGGAGAAACATTATTTTTAGATGTGGTTGAGTATCAATGTGTGGAAATTTGTGGAAGTGTGTAGAATATGTGAATTAGTGAAATGAAGTTTATAGAATACGACAATCATTGATCTTATTTTACCTTGGGAGGTTATGGGCATGAATTTTTTATTCATTTTATTTAGAATGTAGGAATGATATGATTCTGTATTTGTTGCAGTGGAAACTATTTTAAAGAAGGAACCTATTTTTTATTGTTTGAAGATAACAAATGTAATGAATATTGCAAATTATATCTTTAAAGAGGTGTATGGGTGCATGGATTTACATGAAATACTATTTTAAAGAAGGAACTTATTTTTGATTGTTTGAAGATAAGTGATGTAATGAATATTGCAAATTATATCTTTAAAGAGGTGTATGGGTGCATGGATCTACATGAAATACTATATATGGTAGGGGTGGCAAGTGTTTTATCAAATTCTTGGTGAAACTATAGAATAAGTTTAAAACGGGAAGAAAAATAGAAGTGCTGATTTAAGTAGTTATTCATAATTTAATTATATTATGTTTAGTAGATGATAAGAAAGATACCCCCTGGCCCACATTTTATTTTATAACTCTTCTTCCTTGGTGGAATATAATGAGTGGACTTTTGCAAAAAAAAGGAAAGATTCTTTGAAAAATAAAAGTTTCACACACAATACTATGGAGCTTACGAGATGGTGGCTTTGTTATAATCGATCATTTAGAAAAGGAATTATTTCCTAGAAGCACATATAATAATTTAAAGTAAAAGAAAATGTTAGCCAAAATAAGATAATAATAAATTGCACTGGATATCTTATTCAATGATCATACAATTTAATATATACATGCTCCCTAAGATGTGAATATCAAGGGATGGGAGGTATGTGGAAGGTCAACAAAAAAATGAAATAATGGAATATGCCAACTTCCTCCCCTTATTTCATTGCTTTTACAAAGGTACCCCTAAGACATCATCATCTTCGTCTTCTGATTTTGGTACTTCTTTTTCTTAGTCATCATCTTGTTGAGTCGTGATGTGTCCTTTTTGCTTCTTGTGGCGAGGAAGACATCTGGATTTCTTTGAATCAGTTCAAACCCGGCTCAGACATGCATTTTTAAATCTGTCTTAAAATGAAGTGCGATTTTCTTCCGTATGCAAGTCTACACCAAAATCCTAAATTAATATTTTAATAGTCCCAACATTTTTCATTATGAGAGATGAGATCAAAATATGGTAGGGAGTCCATTGGCCGTTAGTTTATTAGTAAAAGTTATTTGATTTATAAATAATCAACCATAAATGAATTCTTCTTTGAGTACAAAGGTTAAGACATTAAAATTGGATGAAGCTAGGATTGTGTTTCGATAAATTTGTCCATATAGATAATTTTATAATTTTAAAAAAAGTTAGCGAAAATTAAGGATGCATACATAGATATAACGTTCACACATGAAATAAATGATATCTTTTCATTATAAAAACTAAAAACTAAAATAGGTTTAAGAATACATATATGGACTAGCAATCGTGACGTTAGTCAGATGATGGAAACACCGAGGGGATAGAGTGAAGAATGAAAAAATGAGGAAGTGAAATAGAGGGAAAGGATGAGGGAGATCAAGAGGGGGTTCGATGGAGAGGGAGGACATTGTGTTCCAGTGTATGGTCTTTATCTTGCATGTATTATTCACAACAACGGCAATATGCATTTGAAGAGGGCAAACTACAAAATGGGAAAATTTGAAAAGGTTACATGTTCGAGACCCAACTGAAATGATTGCTTGTTGGAGCACTTTGTAGCTTCCCTTTTTAATTTAAAGATGGTGTAATTGTCATGAAATAGGAGATGCACGAATAATCATCAATAATTGAGTTCCTACAATGGTAGGCCAAACATGTATGGTGTGTGAATGTTGTATATTGAGACTCCATTAATCACGTGAGTGCAATTTGAGCCTAAAGTGCCGAAAATTCAATATGTTAGTAGGTCAAAACCCATCCACATTTCTCTTTCCATTAAAAATTTGTAGTCAATTTTTTTAGTTCTAATCTGAGTAAATAGGCAATTCATGAAGAAGCATTAATAATTGAACCCCTCCAGTGATTAGTCATATGAGTGGCATGTATATGTTATCTCTTGGTACAACTTGACTATTTGAAACCTAATCAAAATGCTTGTTTCTTAGCCTCAATATGTGCCACACGATCCGATCCTTTTAAACACATGACAAGCTCTAAGAGAGACAACGTTTGATTTTTTAGATAAGATGTAGACATTAATGGAAAGTTGGAAATAAAAAAGTGAGAAATAAATACCTGCATGTTCTACACCTTTTCCATGGTTTAAATTGTAGCACTTAAATAATTTATGTTACTAATGTTACAATTTATTGAATCAATCTCGGTCACATTATTCATGCGAGCGCAATTTATGCTTAAAAGAGACAAAATAAATAATGGGAAAATCCAACAAGTTTCAAGTTCGAAACCCAACTGAAATGCTTATTTATGTGAGCACGGTATAGCCCCCTTTATAATTATAAGCTTGAATAAATGTAGGGAAATAGACAACCTGTGAATAATCATCGATAAATCGAGTTCACATTATTCACGAAAGTGTACTTTACACTTAAAGATGCCAAAATAAAAAAAGGAATCTATCAATACATCAATATCACAAAAAACTCTGTGAAGTCTCCCCATATGTGGTGATGGGGATGCACTCTCTGATTGTTGATGCCGAAAAATCATAGTCAGAGGTGCTTTCCCATTGGTCCAAGGTTTCAGGTTAGAGCAATTTCACTTTGCCAATGTAATGAAACACCCATAAAGATGGATTTTTCATAAACGACCGCAAAAATGTTGCATGCAGTAGTAGTCTAGGGATTAGTAGAATATATTGCTCATACTTGTCACCTCTTTGAAGGAGATTTTGAGTTTTTATGTATTTGACCGCCAACTATTGTGATTTTTGTGCAAAGGGCGAATATGGCTTTGGAGCGAAAGGATTGATTGCATTGCATCTAGTTAAACACCAAGTAATGTCACTTGAGGGGAAAGGATATTTTCTATGTGAATGCCATCGACTTAGGGCCTCGTTCAAGACTATTGAAACCCCGAGGTAGGGCCTAGATCTAGAAAGTTGAATGTTGAAGGAGTCAATAGAGATCTAAGCTCATCAATATTTTCTTAATAAGACAAGTTTAATGTAAGAAATTTAGGACTACGAGTTAGGATACAATTTAATTTTGTTTTAAGGGCATTTGATATAGGCATTCCTTAGCAAGCTTGAAATTTCAAATTATTTGTGCCTCTCAAATCAAAATTCGTTGCGGTTCAAGTGGTTGTAAACTCCAATAATTTTTATAGATATTCATATACTTTGTTCCTGTGTGTGTGTGTGTGTGTGTGTGTGTGTGTGTATTACATTTTTATATAACCACTTAAAAAAACTTACGGTTTTTGAAATTTTCATCTTGTCATTGTTTACGGTTTCCTAAATTTTTCACCTGTAATATACAGTTAAAATTTAAAAAAATGAACGATTTTTTCACATGTATAGAATTATTGTAGGGTTAAACGAATGAATTTTATATTATTTGTCTTTAAATAACTATTGTATAATTTAAGTGAATACCTAAAAAAATGTTAGATAATTAAATTCAAATGTATTATTATTATAAATTAATTCTCCTTTCATATATATTATTTATCAATACACACGTTATTTAAAAAAAATGGCCTACTGACTGACAATTGAATCCTTAGAGTGATAAGATTCCGGTTGAAAAGATATCATATGAATCATATAGCTTCAAAAGTATCATATATGTTGTTTGCCTCAAATATTTACAAATTATTTTATGACTAAAATCACATTAAACGTATAGAAAAACATCAAATTTAACATATGACATGTGGCACTATTCACGCATAACTATTTATACGGTCATTGTTCATGATGTTCATTATGCATGTGCACTATGCACGCTCCAAGAACTGACACATGGAAGCACATGTGTAAATCCCATTCTCATTTTAAAATAACGATATTGTATTCATCATTGAGATAGTATGATGTTACACTACGGGATCTATAAATAAATTTATATCCAGAGCGTGACGAGGAGGCAAATGTTAATGTTATTGAAACCAAAGATATTGTTTGATTAAGCCATGGTTGTTATCTTTTTAGTGATGAAAATTACTAACAAGCCATATAGAAATGAAATAATTAATTGAATAGGAATGTTTTTATATATTTATGTAATTATTTGTACAAATCTATATATTTAATTCTCAAACAAAATAAAGTTCCACTAATAAATTATATATGTAGAGAGTAGTATTTACATAAATCAATTTCTGAAGAAGTTAGTCGAATATATATTTAGATATAAAACATTGTACTTTGTTAAATCAATTTCCGAAGAAGTTCCGTGGATTATTTTGTTAAATTAAAATCAAACCCAACGTTTCGAAATGATTTGCATACAGATAAGAGAAGTGAGGCCACAAGTAACGCTGGTGGTGAGAATGGTTGCAAAGGTGGGCAACTATAATTACATTCTGGATTGGGAATTTGAGAAAAGTGAAGACATTCGTGTGAATGTAAGTCCCAAATCATTAATCCAGATTCCAGATTCCATCCAAGTTGCTGTAATACACAGTTTTACAATTACTTAGACAATGAATTAGCAGGTGGGTCTTTCAGGAATTCTGGAGTTTAAGGCCACATACTTCACACATGTAGATCAAATTCAGACTGAAAGCGAAGACATACATGGAAAATTATTAGCAGAGAAAACGATTGGCATATTCCACGAACATTTTATGGCATTCCATTTAGATATGGATGTGGATGGCACCCAGAATTCATTCGTGAAGGCGATGATGAAGAGGAGGAATGTTACGGAGGGGTAGTCTCCAAGGAAGAGATATTGGATGGTGGAGAAACAAGTTGCCAAGATAGAAAATGATGCTAAAATCCAGTTCCAATTGAACCACCCTGCAAACCTCCTCATTGTGAATCCCAGCCGAAAGTGTAGTGCCCCGCACTTCACGGAATCCAATTGCAGGATAGTGGCCGACTTTGTCAGCTTTAGCAGAACCTTGAGGGAGACACATCATAAAAGCCTTTTCAGACCTGTCATTTACTTGCATCATAATCGAAGCACTCTTTTCTGAATCCAGAGGCGTATTCACGTGAATCCCAAGTTAACATTGAAAATTTAGCAGTTTTTTGATAATGCAGCGCACTAGAGACATGGTTATCCTCACGAGACAGTCTCACTCTCTTGTCTATGCAACATACATGCCTCCAACCTGATCAGTTCACCCTTTGCCACATACTCCCAGCCTGCGTCAAAAAGGGATGCTCCAGAACAGGGTAAGGACGTCCATCAAAGCATAACAGATAGAGGATCTATCAAACGTTGCAGTTGGAAGTGCTCTAGCAGGTATCTATGCAAACGTGGAAGCAAGAACTTGGCATGTGCACTGTTCGTTTTAGTGCCTGAAAACATGGTTCAGGAGACTGCAACTACTGCAGGATATACACAAAATGGGTTTGTTGAAAAGGCTATAGAAACTTCTGAGCAAATGTAACTGGCAGATTTAAAGCCAGATTCCATAACCTCTGCTAGCGTCTCCCGTCCTGTGCCAGATGCGAGCTGTGGAACAGAGTATGGACATCCTTCAAAGCATAAAAAAATTAGAGGAACCTTGTCAGATGTTGTAGTTGAAAATGGTCTTGTAAATGTGTATGAAAGATCTTGGCTCTCTCACTCTTCCTCTGCATGAAGCCCTTTGTTGTACATTCTCAGCATCCTCCCAGACTGTGTCAAATGGGATGTTAGGAGCAAGATATGGATATCAACAAAAGTATAAAGAATAGAGGAATAGTTTCAGATGTTGTAGTTGCAAATGTTATGACAAACGTGTATGCAAAATGGTGGAGTTGTGGATGCTCATGAACTGTTTGATGAAATGCCCAAGTGAGATGCTGAACTAAATCCCGTGGTTTCAACCGGATTTGTTCCTCCATGCATGGTTCATCTCTCCTCATCTCTCATAATTTATGTTCTTTAGTTTTTCTTTTGCAACGAAATAAAATTTTAAACTGAAGGATTTTCGTATATTTGATTGTATTAAATAAACTTGTTTTAAAACAATAAAACATTATATCGTAACTTACAGACCTATTATTCCTTGGTAAACAACGAACTTAAACCCTCACTTCGTGATGATCTAGTAATGTCCCAACCAAACTAGATTGCTACAGTACCTCTTTTATTGACGAGTTGAAGTTGACTTCCCGGTAAATATGTTGACCATCTCCTTGTTTAAATAGATAAATTTGCGATTTTCGGAGACTCGCAAAGTAACCTTTGTAACTTCGGAAAGGGGATGTTAATCTTCATTCGTGTACCTTGTTATGTGAGGAGTCACCTCAGTCTTTGGATCGACCCCGAATGATCATTTGTGATCTTTTGACGCCCTTCTAGGAACAATGTTTCACCGTTTTGCAGTTGTAGGAAGCTACTAAAACTAAAAAGTTGGCTTTCGTTTTGAACCGCCATTTGAACCCTGAGCACCAAAATGCTTATCCACCTTCGCAAACCTCTAGTGTTTTTACTAGAAAATTGCAAGGAACCTTCAGTTTGGGGAAAAACACTCTTCTTGATAGTTTGAAAGGCTTTTGTAGGCCTCAGCTTAGGCTAGGTCAAATCGACCAATTACAAATGCCGATGGCTCCGAAAGCATGTCACTTTGAAAACCGTCATAATACTCAACCATTGATTTGATGAATTCTTCATATATGGGGGAACTCCGTAGGAAATTTATCCATCGAACGTTATTTTCATGTTTTCCATTTGAGCTAACTTTTAATCATTTTACGCAACCGCTTTCTAATTCTTGGTGTATAAGAGGACACATAGAAACTTACCTGTGGTGTATTTGTTTTAGGGAATAAGAGATAAAATATGTGGAATAATCCCATACAAGAATCGCAATACTAATATGTAGAAAATATTACGGATCTCAAATAAAAATGCGTAATAAATAACTCAACATATATTTAACGGGAACACCCAATTTGGGCTAGGAAATTTATTTTATGGCATGCCTCCTCCATTGAATACCTATCCGTTTGGAGCTATGCTCAACAAACTCCTCTACAGAATTCACACCCGAGCCATTTGCTAACATTTGCTTGTAATCATTATGCATAAGACCATATAAATAGACTAATGGCCTCATAAAAACTAGCCACCAAAACAATGATCGTAAAAACCATTCACCAAAAATAGCCCAAAATCTAAATTCTATTACCGATGGGTTAATAAACCACCCATGAATTCTTGGTTTGCCCCGATAACCCACTCACCGGACACATAAAAAATACCCGAGGTGTATTTGTATCACACTCTAACATGAAAATAGGACAACATAAAAATTTTTCATTGATGACAACGTAGTGGTTTCTTCGCCCCAATCCTTTTTGAATGTTTTTGCAACTAGTAGGGAAACGTAAGAAGAAAGTTGTAGGACCCCTGTCGGGTTGCCAAATCATTGTGGAACTTGTTGACACTTGTAAATAACTATTTGAAACTCTACCATGTGACTTGTTGTATGAAATTGAACTTTTGTGAAATAGTGTTCTTTCTATTTCCTATCTCTTTCTCTCTCCTTGGTTACGAAATGAAGTGAATACATGTCTCTAAACCTTTTCCTTTGAATGTAAAGTATTATTATTATAATGTAAATGGAAAAATTAAAATGTTAATTATGTTAGATTAGGGTGGATGCCATGCAAGCCGGTTATCGCTAATTTCATACTCACATGGTTTTGTAGGATGGAAGTGAGATGACGAAAAGGCATGGTGTATATCATTTTTACTATTCTAATTTATATATGTTATTGGAAAATGTTTATATGTATAATGTATTGCCATGTTACATAAAGTTATGTTTGAAATTTGGTGATGTGTATGAGATGCTAGTTGTAGGGGTGCTTTGGGAAATGTGCATGTAACTAAAGGTGTTCTTTTGATTCATATTTACATATGGGAAAAAGAGGGTTGATATGAATGTTAAATAAAATCAAGTTTATTATTTTATTGTGCATTCTCCTTGAGAAATTCATGATAGAATCTATAGAGTGTTGTGTTACTTAACTAGCAAATGTAGAAAAGAAACTTAAATATAGCAGATCAACCTTAGTTCCAAACAAGTGCTTATCTACCCCTTCTCGCATGACCTTTATTAGCACAAAATAAATTGTAATCAGAGATTGAACTTTAAACCTTGTACCCGATGACAGCTTCTAGTTTAAGTAAATAAGAGCCCAATTTCGAGTTATCGTCATAGTCGGTATGTTTAGCGACCTCATCGTAAACCCGATGGTTAAGGAGCGACATGGTTAGACAATTTTAGTGTAAGCAAAATTAACACTTCCTTATGATCCTAGTGGACTTCCTAGTCTTATGAAGTTAGATCTAGAATTTAAATTCATCATCGAATGAATTCCTTATGGGATCCGTGATGACACAATGGAGCTAGTGACATAGTTGTACCATGACTTAAAATTTTGTTAATGATCACTTTAGATCCTCATAGCTAAATATGTTACCTTGTTAGTGAAATTATAGTGCCTTGGTCTTTTACATAGGCTTTATAGGGTAAATATGTTTTTACACCTTAATCTGATCTATAATGGGGCATAGAGCCCCGAGTGCAAATTGGAATTAAATTAAACCTTAGTTGATTAGGAGGTTAACTTGTGGGTAGAAAATTATAAGTAACTCTTTGCAAATGAAATTGATTTGAAATATGTTGACTTTAAAGAACCTAGGAAACCGAAATCTTGTCCCATAATCCCTTGTTATGCCCTTTTATGACATTAAGAATAAAAGAAATTTCACATGCGGAATCATGAAATGCGTAAAACATGGGATCTTACCTCAACATAGACCACTTGTGGTTCCTATGTAGTTTATAATGCTTCCAATCATGTACTTCTTCAAGATGTTAGGCAAGTACTTTCGTAACTCTTTTGTTATAAAGTGATGCTAATAATGAGACCATAATGTGATGTAAGAGTAAATCATATAAGATATTTGAGGTTAGGAATAATGTCCCTCTTGGAGTCCTTATAACTCAATTAGACATTTACTTATGTTAAAAATAATATGAATTTCCTTGGTGAGAGAAAACTTTGAGAAAACAAAAGATATACATATAAACCTAAATAGAATTTCTTGATGTGGAAAATGTTGAATGGATTCAACAAGTTATTGAACTATTTTAACTATGGTAGGGAAATAAAGATACCGTGATCAAAGAATGTTTATGGGAGAAAGGTATCTTGAATCTAAATATCCCTTAAATCCTAAGATTTCTTTCTTGACATCACATTAGATTCACTTTGTAGTAAGGGTAAGATTTAAACATTGAATAAATGTTTGAGAAGCAAAATCTTAACATAAGAATGAGAGAATTAGGGACCTTGTATGCAATTTGAAATATGACAAATAATTTTGTAAGTTATGGAAATTTCCATACAGGATAAAAAGGCAACTTAAATGGTCAAACTGTAAGTTAAATGTGGAATGAACTAAAGAATCTATAGGAAAAAAAGAGAAAATTATCCTTGCATATTAATGTTTTTGGAATTCTAATCATAACTAAGATGTAATCATGGTAATGACGTGTTGTGGGTCAAAAATCCTTGATCTTTTCTTATGGATAGGTTCTTTTCATTTATGGATGTGGCAGGTCATTGTTGTGTCTTTTTTGAGTTCAATGACTTATTTAAGGGAAAAGTGTGAGCATCGACATGTATATGGTGAGTTGTAAAAAAAAAAATTAACTTGGTATTTTTACATGTGTTTTGAGTCGATGAATTATGTAAGTGTCATATGCAATTGGTGTTAGAGTTTTACCTTAGCTCATGTTCACTTGGATCCCCTTTATTGTATTTATCCTCACCTACTTATGTGTGTGGATATTTCTTTTATCTTATTTAGATATTGAGATATTATCTAATGGTATAATTCTTTCCTTGTCTAAAAATTTCCTTGATTATCCTAGATCCTTGATGTCTAGTTCTCTCCTAAATTTCTTGACTAGTTCTTTGATGACTAGTTATTTCCTTGATTTATGGCTTGATCTACGACCTGTGTTCTTAAATTGTTATTCCTTGTTATTTAAGGGTTCTCAATGTATTACATTGAGTTCCATAATAGATATTGCTAAATTTGTTTACAAAGGTTTAATGAAAGTTATTCGGCTTTCATCTTATTGATCGTGATGTTTGATTAGCCCTCATGATCTAATTATTGTTCCTTTTATCGCCCTCATAAGCCTTTTTACACCGATGACTATCCGCATATTCAGAAGCTTTTACAAATAACCAGTTAAGTAAATTCATGACCATGTCCCACAAAACTTTTCCGTAGAAATTATCTGGAAGCCCCTAAAACCCTTTACAACATTGCACCACTTACCACCTCACCTTTTCCAAATGAAATTATTATAAGGATATCTTAATGTGTTTCTCGATAAATCTCATGCTCAACCCTATGAAGAGGTTTTTCCATTTCAAGCATCTTGTTTACAATCTTTCGTCAACAAAATTCAATTGAGTACAAAGTTTCTTTTAGTAATTTCGCATGATATACCAAACACAATGATAATTTTGATGTGACACTTAAAACATGTGTCAAATTTTATTTTAATATACCATATTTTGCATCTCGTGTCCATGTTTTTTATTTGGATTTGAACATGGTCAGCTTCTACATGAAATTCTTTGTTATAGTATGTCCTTTTTCAACCACATGGAGGGGTCGCCTAATCAACATTGTTTACTTATTTATTAGTTCCAGGGCACTGACTATTGGCCCTACCCCTTATACTACTAAAATAAATGGATTTTTTTTGAGAAAATATGGGTGAAAGGGTTGTGCTTGCATTATTGGTCAGTAGTGTCATCAACTTGCTTGCCTTCTCTAAGACATGAGAGGGAATTTGACACTCCTATGCATTAGAAGTATAACAACTCGTAACGCCCACAAAAATACCCACATGAAACCTAAGACAAACATAGGTCAAACTAGAAAAATTCTGGAATAATTTTTTTGTAAAACCTACTCACAACACTAGGTTAAAATTTACTGTCACACTTTCTCATTTTAAAATTATATTAAATTAATATTATTAATTTCCGAATGAGGGTCCACAATCCCCTTAGCTCCCTTTTAAAAATAATAATAAAATATCTCAATACCATTTAATAAATTAATTAGTTTACAACAAGATTTAGACTCCCTCCCTTTGTTTTAATACAATTTAATTTAACCTTAATTATACTTGTTCGATTAATTGCAAAGGTATTATGGTTTAGTTATTTAAATGCTAAATTTTTACTACACCCACAAAGGATCAATGATCAGATTAATAAAAGGTCTCAAATAAAACATTTGGGTTAGAAAAATAATAACACCCACTTACACCGCTTAAAGTGCCCCCACTTAAATCCTACCCATGCATTTTAAAATTTGAAATTTATCTCACCCACTTCCCACCTACTTTTTGTAGGGATGAATCTCATCCACTGGATGGATTCATTTGGAGCCCTTGGATTTAGGGCTCCATCTAACCCTAAGCTTGGTTATGAAAGAGCTCTTTTTCCTTTCATTTGACTTATTATTTCTTTTCTTATTTTTTAGGTTTGTGGAGAGGATGTGGAAGCCATGAGAGGAAATCTCAAGCTCATGGAGGAACAAAAACATTCATTTGTTGGGAATTCTATTTACACCCTCTTCTAGGGTTTGCATGTATTTTCATTATTGCTTATATTTCCTTTTATTTTGTTTTCCCATTTGGGCTTATGACATTTTGCTCCATATTATAATGTAATAAATAGAATAGTGTAATTATACTCATGGATAAGGATATATACATATATACATATATATATATATATACACATTTATATATGTATATATTTTTATTCAAAAAATAATTTTATTTATACCTGAAATATAAACATGGGTATTATTATACATAATGTGTGTGTGTGTGTGTGTGTGTGTGTGTGTGTGTGTGTGTGTGTTTTAACAAAGGAATTTGCCCAATTAAAAACCCATGGCCACCACGCGTAAAATTGCGCAGCTAAGACAATGTATACATCGACCGCAAAGAATGGTGTTTGTTTTTAACTTTTGGGGGAAGGGAGGGTCTCCAACCTCACCCTACATCCCATATAATATGGGGTGGTGGGTGGGGTCGGCGACCTCCACCCGCCCACCCCCCCCCAACCCCCCACCCCCACAAAAAAAAAAACCCAAACCCAAATTTATTTTAACTATAATACCCAACCCCATAGGGCCACGACAAACACGTTGATTAAACTCTCTCTCTCTCTCTCTCTCTCTCTCTCTATCTCTCTCTCTCTCTATTTAATACTATTTGATTTAATACAATTTGATTATACATTATATATATATATATATATATATATATATATATATAATACAATCATTAACATTTTAATATTACTATTATTATTAATAATAGTAATAATATTAATAATGTTAAAATAATTCTTAATCCTTCAATTTAAAATTTCTTTTATAATTTGATAATATTTTATAAGATGTTAAAATTAATCCTAATTCCACTTATTGTTACATTATTTAATATTGGGTTTATATATAAATTTATAATAACTTAATAATAATTTTATATAATCTAATAAATCTATGGTCTACTTTGTGACCATGCATTTTCTTTTCTCTAATTGATCAAAAGAAAATCAATCCGCTTGTTGACAAGATAAATAATCAATGAAGTTTTTAAGACTTTTCCATCAACATATATAAAATTTAAAATTTCTTCAACAATACAAAATAAAACAATTTATAGTTTAATTTACTACCATATGCCTTTCATGAAGTAAAATAGGAATAAATATTTCTTTATTTTACAAAATACAAGTTCCAACCATTCCCACAAGTAATTTATAACAAGATTTCCCAATAGTTTTGAAATATGAACAATACACCTATCGAATACAATAAATCAACTAAAATGAGAACAACGTTATTCTCTTTTCAATCACATTTCCATCATATCAAGAACTTGATACACTAAATTTGTTTCTCTTCCAAATAAGTAAAGAAGTAATATTGAATCCTTTACTTTCATTTCCAAAGAGAACTAATACTACAATTTTAATAAATAAGACAACTAAGAATCTCCACTTTAAGAATACAAGTTTACAAGACCTCCATACACAATGGAGACAACATGATAAAATATTTACAAGGATTCTTGGTCCTTTCCTCCAAATGCAACAAGAAACATGATTCCTCCTTTGAGCTCCACCTTCAACCAAGATCAACACAACAACAACAAAAAAATGGGGAGTAGGCAACACTCTCCACCCAACCAATACTCCAATGAGGAAGTGAAGCCTACTTCCTCATTGGCCCCTCGAGCCCCAACAATGAGACAATATGAAATATTTGACAACCATGGCAACAAAAATAAGGCTTCAAATTTTACTTTCAAACAACATTCACACAAGAACAATAACAACAAACATTCATTTTTCAACACATAAACTTCCCAAAACATTGGCTCTAAAACAAACCAAGTAAAGAAAGGAATATGGGGATACCCTTATGCCTCCCAAGGGTTTGGATGCCCACCTCAAAAAACCTCCAAAACACAATCAAACCCAAAATCTCTTATGCCTCCCTAAAAATAAAAATACATCTCTTATGCCTCCCTCTCTCTTATGTCTCCCACAATGAACAAAATAACAAGATGAGAACAAGGTGGGGCATCCAACCCACTCCCTCCTAAATACCCAAATAAAATCTTATGCCTCCAAACAAATTTCATCCCCATTTCACTATCTCATACACATCCTAAAGACATTTCACTACCCAACAACATCAAGCAAGAAACACATTCATTCAACACATAAACATACAAGGAAAGAGAAGAAACCAAGGGTGCAAGACCCTACCTTTCCATAGCAAGAATCCACTTCACAAGCAAGTCCCAAAATCCTCCAAGCTCAAGAAATTCCAAGAAATATTCAACTCCAACAAGCACTCCAAAAAGCAAGCATTCCAAAATGAGAGAGCCAAAACCAAGCAAGTAACCCCCAAACTTCACAAAATTCTAATAAATAGAAAAGAGGGAGAGGGAGATGATGTGGCTCCATGTAGGATGCCACATCATTTCTTCTCCATCCCACATCACCAAGGTCAAACCCATACCCCAAAGCATAATAAATTTGTGGTTGGGGAAAAGACCACCCTCTTACACACTCAACCCAACCCACACCCCTTAAGAACAAAATTAATTACCCATGTAAGAAAAGTGCAATTAATTGCCCTTTTCCTTCATTAAAACACAAAATAAGACCTAAAATAAGTCCCTCACATCATAGGCTAGGTGGGTGGGTGACTTTAAGAGGTGTGGGACAATCTTAGCTTGTCCCACAAGTCTCCAAAATAGCCTAGAAGGTCAAAATCCGAATTTCACAAGGAAGATTGAGTACACACAACCCAAAACAAATTGAAATCATTCCAAACCAACACACATTAAGGCTACCAACTCACATTTATTCCTCCCCCTTTTGTCACATCCTAATTAGCACTAGATAAACAATTTTAATTTAACTTAAGAGGGGTGCTAAACATAATTAATAAAAGTGACTCCACATGCTAATAAAAATACAATAACTCACAATTAAATAAAAGAAACAAGAAAATAACATAAATTCCCAAGGTCACTTTTGAGGTCACCCCCCAATGGGGACCTCTTAAAAAGCTAGAACAATAAACACACATGAATACATGTGTTTCCATGGTGACATGTTGCTAATACTCCATATTCTCTCATTGTTGGTCTCTTATCCCCCTTTGGTTTATTGTGTTGCAACACACTTCAAAAGTCAAGGAAATACCTTTCCAGCCTCGTGGCCATATTAACAACATCGAAATAATAAAAATACATGCATATACATATAATCAATTATCGCAACTTAAACCAAGACAAGTAATTTTCCATTATTCACAATTTCAACTATTGTAATTTCATCACTTTATCAACTATCAATAGGATCATGATATCAAATACATCATATAACATCATATAATTATCGAATAAATGCATCCATCCAATATAAGCTCAGTAATCAACAATTTGATATATCCAAACATATGTATAATCCATCCTCGTAAATCACGTCATAAGTCTAAAGCATCTATACTATCTATAAATTTACTAATCAAAATAACAATGTCCATCTATCAATATCTAAATTGTGATAGAAAATTCCATAACTCTAGTCTATGCTAAGAACATCATAATCATATAAATGTTGAAGAGGAGTGGGCACTACATCCCCCTCCCCTTAGACTCAACTTCCTCGTGGAATTCACTAGAACAAATGTGGGAATTTTCCTCTCAGGCGTGGCATCTTCCCACGTAGCTATTGTCTCATTGTATTAATCCCACTGAATGCGAACTTGATCAATCTCTCTACCTCGAAGGCCCAGGGTCTTGTGCTCTAAAATATGGATGGGCTCCACCATCACCTGCCCCTGATCTTGCACCTGCAATGAGGTCCAATATAATACATGAGAAGGATCTGTAATGTACCTCCTAAGTACATAAACATGAAATACATCGTGGATGTGAGACAAGTTGGGTGGCAATGCTAGACAATAGGCCAAAGGATGATACGCTCCAAGATATCAAAGGGACCCACAAATCTAGGAGCAAGCTTAGAGCCTTTTTTCGTAATGGATAGGGATCTTATGAGGCCTAACATGAAGAAACACCTTCGTGCCCACCTCAAAACTTTTATCTATCCTACACTGATCTGCATACTTCTTCTATATGTCTTGAGCCTCCCCGCAATCTCTACCTCATCATGATAACCCGGTACTCCATATCCTGTAGTAAAGCTAGCCCAAGAGAAACCATGTCCTCCAATCTGTCCCAACTTAATGGTGTCCTACACTCCCTATCATACAGTTCCTAAAAGGATCCATGCCTATCGAACTATGAAAACTATTATTGTAGGAAAACTCCACCAAATACAAGTACTCCTCCCACCTCGACTAATGGTCCATGATGTACATCCTAAGCATGTCCTCCAAGATATAATTCACCCACTCTGTCTGTCCATCTATCTCAAGGTGATAAGTTATACTGAAGTTGATCCTAGTCCCGAGAGCATGCTTCATGGTAGTCCAAAAGTGAGAAGTGTAAAAGGGATCACATGACTACAAATGATCTTCCATGGAATCCCATACAGTCTAACAATATCATCAAGGTATACTTATGCCACTACACTAGCTATGTAGGTGGTCTTCACCAGAGAAAAGTGAGCCACTTTTGTCAATTTATCCACCATGACCATGATGGTGTCGTGGTGGTATCTTGACGTCGGTAACCCAACTATGAAATCCATGGAAATGGTGTCCCATTTCCACTCCGGTATGGCGTGAGGGAAGAGAAGGCCAGCTGGGTGTTGATGCTCAACCTTCACCTTCTGACACTCTAAGTAGTATGACACAAACTAAGCTACGTATCTCCATAGTCCCCTCCAATGGTACAACTGTCTCAAGGTGGCGTGCATCTTCTTCACCCCAAGATGGGATGAATAAGGTGCATGATGAGCCTCTATCAAAATATTCGCCTCAAGCCTCCATCTCTAGGAACATATATCCAACCTCTGTTTCTGAGAAGACCATCTTCCTCTAATTAAAATCCATCAAATCTCCCCTCAAGGGGCCTCTGAGACTCAATATCTCGATCCGGCCGCAAGGCGTGTTGTTGTGAGGAAGTTGCTACAAAATCTTGCTCCACAAATGCATGCCCCACCGAAGTATCCATAATCACATGTCTCTGCCTACTCAAGGCATTGGTAACCATGTTCTCCTTCCCATTCACATGCTCTATCTCCATGTCGTAATCACAAAGTAACTCCATCCAATGCCATTGACGAGTGTTGAGATTGGGTGGCGTGAAGAGGTGATGAAGACTCAAGTGATCAGTCCTAAGTGTAAATCTCTGGCCAAGAAGGAAGTGTCTCCACCAAACCAAGGCATGAACAATTGCTACAAGCTCAAGGTCATGAGTCAGATAATTGAGCTCATAATCCTTGAGTTTGTGATACTCAAAGCAACCACTTGTCCCTCCCCGCATCAACACACCTCTTAGTCTTGCCAACGAAGTATCTCGTAAAATGACAAATGAAGAACTCACCCTAAGATGGTCCCAAGGTGCACAACCAGTAAGAATAGGTGCTATTGTGAGGCATTCCTTCAGTGTCTTGAAGGTCTACTCACATCTATCTGACCATAAGAAATTCTTCCCTTTCCGCTGAAAGGAAGTGATGGGGCGCACAACCTTAGAAAAGTCCCGAACAAATCTCATGTAGTATCCGGCCAAACCCTTGAAATTTTGTACCTCGGTCACACTAGTAGGTCTGGCCAATCCATAATGGCTCCTCTAATCTTGGAAGGATCGACTACGATACCTTCCCCAGAAATGATGTGACCCAAGTACTACACCTCTGATTGAAAGAATGCACATTTCTCCAGAGTTCCCGTAAAGCTAAATTCTCACGAAGACACCTCAAGAACCTTCGACAAAGGTGTTCCTCATTCTCCTAATGTGTACATAATTATATCATAATGTTTTCAAGAAATACGAGCATGAAGTGATCCAAAAATGATCTTCTCCCAACACCATGTTCATCAAGCTCATGAACACTACGGGGAATTCATCAAACCAAAAGGCACAACTGTGAACTCATAGTGCCCATACCTCGTGAGACGGAAATATGACTTATGGATATCTAAAATCCTCTTCACAATCCTCGACAATTGATGGTATCCTAACGCCAGAATTAAGATCAATCTTAGAAAATACTATGGCCCCTTCATCTGATCAAACAAATCATCAATGCGAGGAAGGGGGTAACGATTCTTGATCGTTACTTTGTTCAACTGATGATAATCAATACACAAACACAAAGATTCATCCTTCTTCTTTACAAAAATCAGCGCGCACACTCTCCAGTTCACCTTGGTGCCAAGGGGATACACTAGGATAGATTAGGCCTTTCTCCAGAAGGCCCTCAAGCTGCAACTTGAGCTCACAAAGCTTAGGGGTAGTCATCCTATAAGGTGCTTGTGAGATAGGATCTACTCTTGGAACCAAATCTATGTGGAAATCTATCTCACGTGGGGAGGCATCCCTGAAGCTCACTAGGAAACACATCAGAAAAATCCTACAAAATGGGGTGATCATCAAGTGAAGGTCCACTAGCCCCATCCTCCAACCTATCACTAATAGTAATAGCGTAAAATGACACCCACGTCAGTGCACACCACTTAAGCTACATAGTAGAAATAGTGTGAATAGAAATGGGTCTCCTAACTCCAACTATCACTAACTCAACTCCCAAATCATTTGTACATGATATAGTCTTATGGTAACAATCAAATTTGGCTCTTTGTGTGTAGATAACCAATCCATGCCCAAGATGACTCCATACGAACCCAACGAAAGGATACGAAGATCTAAGGTAGTGGTGAAGGGTCTTAAATCCACTACACACTCCTTAACTAAGGAGTCTACAAATATTTTGGCTCTAGAAGCCATCTCGATGTCCCAACTAAGGCCCTATCTAACTGCCACCAGCCTGTAATGCTCTACTAAATATGGTGTAATAAAGGAATTGATGAACCATAAATCAAATAGAATAGAGGTAGGAATACCACCAATGCTACATGTAGTCTCTATCACAGTGCCCTGATGCTCACCGGTGGTTCTCAACTACTGTATAGATCCGATGGCTATGTCCCATGTCGCCAACTATAGGCTCAAATTGGTGCCTTACCCTTATTACTAGGGTTATGTGGGCACTCTCTCCAATGATGTCTAAGAACACCACATCCATAACAATTGTTTGGTCCTCTCCAATGGGATGATATCTAGCCGATACTCTAGTGGTCTATGTTGTGGATCTTGATGATCTTGTTATGGACTCTGAGGTCTCTGTTGGCGAGCTCCTACTAATTGAGCTCTCGGTGCATCCTTTTTCCTAATGGGACCCCTAGGGGGAGGCCCCATACTCCCATCTCTAATCTCGAGCATAAATCTCTTGGAGGTATGTACGAAGGATGATCTCTCTACTCGCTATTGAGGTGGCTGTTGTGGTAGCCTGAATGAAGACTGTACACAACCATGTCCGCCACGAGGAGGAGAGATGACCCCCTCAACCTACTATCCTACATCTACTGGATTCAACTCCACACTCTATCCCTGGCCTGCTGAGTCTTCCCCCTAGTCTCCTCTGCAATGTAGGCCTTCTCAATAGCCTCTGCTAAGGTTTGTGGGCAATGAATGCATACCACACCTCCCAAATCCAAATTCAGGCCCCTAATGAACCTGTGAATCTTGACCTGCTCATTCTACATATAGTCAACATATGAAGTAAGTCTAGAAATCGAATCTCGTACTCTGCTACAATCATGGATGCTTGACGTAGGTCATGGAACTCATCTCATCTCCTCAATTCCCAAATCATTTGTACATGATATGTCTTATGGTAGATCTCGCCGAATAAACCTCCTAGATAAGTACTTGCTCCTGAACCGCTCCTCGAAGAGCTCCTAAGTAACTATCTTTGAGTCTACATGGAGCTTCTTCTCCTTAGTCCTCCACCGTACACTCCGCTTCCATCCCTCGAAGATGAATCACAACATGAGATTTTGTGTTGCTAGTACATGGGCAAAGCTTAAAGCACCCGCTCAAGCTCACTAACCAAGCCTCTTCCTAAAAACCACCTATATCACCAGAATAATGAGATGGGCGTAGCTTCAGGATCTCCCTGATATGATCTACCGCATTCACCTTCTCATGGTTTGTCTACCTCCGGGTCTATCAACACGATCATCACACTACTAAGGCTCCTAGATCCAGATCAAATGTCTCTATGTCATGTAGCCCTATCTCCAAGACCTCTCTGTGTGGTGACTCTCATTTGGCTAGCTCCATGTGGGAGTTCTCTACCCTATATTCATCATTCAGTGTCGGGAAGTTCCATGAGCCTCTACATATGGCTCTGTCCTCGCGGATAGGTTCCCCACCTAAGGCTTCCCCTCGTAAAGAAACATTAACATCCTGTAACATCTAAAGTATCTACCCTATGAGGCAATGGTCGCTAGGTATCGCTTGATTTGGAGGTGGTAAGTCTAGGTCTATGTGTAATAACTCCTCGTCAAGTCTACACCTCCTGCACAGACCAAATCGAGAGTTAGTTCATCATTCTAGGTTTTATTTCAGTTTTCTAAGTTTTCTATATTATACAAATATCATACAATGTTGTTTTCTAGGTTTAGAGTTGTGTTAGGTTTAATGTTCATGTCTCATGTTTTCAAGTGTGCCCAAGGGTCCAAGCTTTGAACCCACGACTTTTATACCAAGTGTAACACCCACAAAAATACCCACACAAAACCCAAGAAAAACATAGGTCAAACTAGAAAAATTATGGAATAATTTTTTTGTAAAACTTACTCAAATGACACCAGGTTAAAAATTTAAGGTTACACTTTCTCATTTTAAAATTATATTAAATTAATATTATTAATTTCTGAATGAGGGTCCACAATCCCCTTAGCTCCCTTTTTAAATAAAAAAATCTCTCAATACCATTTAATAATTTAATTAGTTTACAACAAGGCTTAGACTCCCCTCCCTTTGTTTTAATACAATTTAATTTAACCTTAATTAGACTTGCTCAAATTAATTACAAAGGTATTTTAGTTTAGTTATTTAAATACTAAAGTTTTACTACACCCACAAAGGGGTCAATGCTTGCATAAATAAAAGGTCTCTAATAAAACATTTGGGTTAGAAAAGTAATAACACATCCTTACACTACTTAAGTGGCCCCAATTAAATCCTACCCATGACTTTTAAAATTTGAAATTTATCTCACCCACTTCCCACCTACTTTTTGTAGGGATGAATCTCATCCATTAGATGGATTCATTTGGAGCCCTGGATTTAGGCTCATTTTAACCCTAAGCTTGGTTATGAAAAAAAAATTCCTTTCATTTGACTTATTGTTTCTTTTCTTATTTTGTAGGTTTTGGAGAGGGGTGGAAGCCATGAAAGGAAATATCAAGCTCATGGAGGAGAAAAACATTCTTTTTTTTTGGGATTCCATTTGCACCCTCTTCTAGGGTTTGCATGTATTTTGATTATTGCTTATATTGCCTTTTCTTTTGTTTGCCCATTTGGGCTTATGGCATTTTGCTCCATATTATAATGTAATAAATAGAATAGTGTAATTATACTCATGGATAAGGATATATACATATATTTTGTATGTGTGTGTGTGTGTGTGTGTTTGTGTTAATGTGTGTGTGTGTGTGTGTGTGTGTGTGTGTGTGTGTGTGTGTGTGTGTATGTACATACATACTTACTTTTATTAAAATAAATCTTTTTTATTTATACCCAAAATATAAATATGGGTATTATTATACATAATGTGTGTGTGTGTGTGTTTGTGTGTGTGTTTAACAAAGGAATCGCCCAATTAAAAACATGATCACCACAGAAAATCACAGCTAGAAGACAATGTATACAACAACCGCAAAGAATGGTGTTGATTTTTAACTTTTGGGGGAGGGTCACCGAATCCCGTGATTTGGGGGTGGGCCACGACCTTTTTTTTAACTTAATACCTGGGGGAGGGTAACACACACACACACACATATACACAATACATTTGATTATACGGTTTTTATATATATATATATATATATATATATATATATATATATATATATATACACAAATCACAATGTGTTTGTCGTGGCCTTATGGGGTCACTTATAGATGATCATTAACATTTTAATATTACTATTAATTTAATAATAGTAATTTTATTAAAATATTAATAATGTTAAATAATTCTTAATCCTTCAATTTAAAATTTCCTTTATCATTTGGTAATATTTTATAAGATGTTAAAATTAATCCTAATTCCACTTATTGTTACATTATTTAGTGTTGGGTTTATATAAATTTATAATAACTTAACAATAATTTTATATAATCCAATAAAGTTATGGTCTACTTTGTGACCATGCATTTTCTTTACTCTAATTGATCAAAAGAAAATCAATCCGTTTGTTGACAAGATAAATAACCAATGAAATTTTTAAGACTTTTCCATCAACATATATAAAATTTGAACTTTCTTCAACAATACAAAACAAAACAACTTATAGTTTAATTTACTACCATATGCCTTTCATGTAATACAATAGGAATAAATATTTCTTTCTTTTACAAAATACAAGTTTCAACCATTCCCACAAGTAATTTATAACAAGATTTCCCAATAGTTTTAAAATAAGAACAACACACCTATTGAAGACAATAAATCAACTAAAATGAGAACAAAGTTATTTTCTTTTCAATCACATTTCCATCATATCAAGAACTTGTTACACTAAAATTGTTTCTCTTCCAAACAAGAAAATAAGTAATATTGAATCCTTTACTTTCCTTTCCAAAGAGAATTAATACTACAATTTTAATAAATAAGACAACTAAGAATCTCCACTTTAAGAATACAAGTTTACAAGACCTCCATTCACAATGGAGACAAAATGATAAATTGTTAATCGAAAGAGGGTTTAAAACCCAAAGCGAGGATTACGAGGGACGATGTGCACATCAACGAACGTGCGAATGACAACGTGAAGAGATCTCCGGAGGAGCGAGCATCAACCGAATGTGTATGCAAAGATTCGACAAACGGGCATAACCTTGATAAGCCACAAAAATCTCCTCTATCTCATAGATCAAATGGGGTGTACACATGGAGTGCCGAGTAACCCCAAAGGCTTTGTAATCATGACAACTAGAGTAGAGAGGAGCAGTTACATTCCTAGAATAGAAGTGTAACTCCCAATGACGCACTGATGCACTTACGAATAAGAGAATATCATAATGACCCCAAGTAACACATGGACCTAGGATCTCACCTAAGTGAGATGACTCACCTGTTGATGTGGAAAATGACACACACCAACACCCCCTTCATCGTAACTTAGGATGAGGTGGCAAGTCAAAATGAGAAATGGGTCCCGACACACAAAGCACCGATGAGGTACCCATGTACAAGAATAATATCCCAAGCAAAGTGAAGGAAAACCCAATGGGAAAAACATCCACCACAAGAGAAAAACACACTCTCTAATCTAAGAAAGATGCTAAATATGGGTCTCGGCCATGACGAGCCTCCGAAAAGGTACCCATGTACAAAGAGGTAATCTCTCAGAAAGAAGAAGAAGAGAGAATAAGAGGGAGATGAGAGAGAATGTAGAAGATGCCATGGACGGATCTCGAACTCTACAGCTCTAAGAAGTCTCCCGAGAGAATGTCGATGACGAGATCCTCTCGCCTCTATACTCAAGAAGAGCCACCCATACGAACTTTGTTCCTCCCTTAGAAGGAAAGAAATGACATGATGGAAGTCACCCACTCCATAAAGGAAATCAAGGCAAGCAACATGAAGAACTCTAAGTCTGGTGCACGAAAGTGTGAAATAGGTCTAGCGAGTGAGTGCCAAGGAACCGAAGGTAATGCCACGTGCATAACTTTCGTGAGTGAAAAGAGGAACACCCGCAGAAAGGATGTCTAAGTGATGTGAAGGGAACAAAACATCCTCCACAACAGAAAAGGGATCCACAAATGAGGGTGGATCAATGAAGGTCTTTGGAAATGTGGAAGTGACATGATTCCCGGAAGGGGCACTTCCAAAAAAAGAGATGATGAACTCCTCTGAAACACCTGTAGATGGATGAGGGACCTGTAGTGCATCACAAGTAGACTCTGCGAAAAGATGACAAAGGTCAGGCAAATACTCATCCCAATGAGGGGGATCAACAAACAAAAGAGTGATTTCATATAGGTATGATTCATCCAATGAAGGTAGAGGAGTGAAAGGGGCCTAGCACACTGGAAGTGGAAAGGAGGTGGGTGTGATGATAATATAAGGCTGAGTAGGAGACTGCTCGATATCTGATGAGATGTGGGATGTGTCAACACTCTCTGGAATAGAGAGAGAAAGAGGAGAAGAGTCCTCTGTAGTACTCTCGACATCGAACTAGGTGCACAATCCTCATCATCAGAAGTAGAACCAAGCAAGTCTCAGTATTAGTGGAACTACCATCACACGTAGAACAAGAGGAGATAACTAGATTAAAATAGCAACAATGGCTGCAGCATGTGAGGGGTCTCCATAGAGGGACTGAAGAATGCTCCAGACATGGTGGGGTGGATCTGAATCTGCCACATGAAACCAGAGAGATCAAGAGACATGCATCATCATGTGACCCAAAACATGGTCACAAGTGTCGATAAAATCCTCTGACGACATGATTAGTGGGTGCAGGAATTAGTCCCAAGTAAGAAGGGTGAAAGACCCTCGTGAGTAAAGTAGCGTTCCATGGAAGCACGCCATGCTGAATAGTTCCCTCTCCCGGTGAGAAGTGGCGGAGGCTATAAAGCGATCCTACGATGCTCAAGTCTAGAAAGAGAACTCTCCATGATGAAAAATGCAAGATGCACAAATGCAAGACGTCGGACTCGGCCGATAATGCGTCTGCATGTGAAAGCCCAAGAGAGCTAGTCAACCCCCAAGAATGTGGAACTTTATAAAGTAGTGCATTTACAAAACTAACAATGTCATCACGTAATGTGCAGAAATCATGCAACTTTGACTAAAGAAGCGCTAAAAATGAGCAGTGAGTCAAAAGTTATAACATTATTACAATTCCCGCAACTAATGGAAAATGCCAATAGACACTCCAAATGGATTAAAAATTACATGAAAAAGTGAAAAGGGTATCATGTGACTTATCATTGAAACGGCATCAAATTTTAGGTAGGGTTTGTTTTTCTTGCAAGGGGGGATTAGCCTCCTACCAACCCCGGACCTTGCCCTCCATCTTCGACATACGAATGAAGGACATAATACAAGCAAAATACAGCCTTGAAAATTATTACAATGCCATAATGATAAATTTTTTTAATCCTTAAAACATTAAAAACCTGTTGTTTTAATCGCCAAACAAGTTATAAAAGGAAGTGGGGCCCATGCTAGTGCAAGGTGTGATCAAGTTGCTTTTAGGAGATCAGCATTGAATGTGATGAGTTCAACATAGGTGGTCCACGTGTCGTGGGTCAATGCCATGTGTCGTGGTGAATCCAATGTAGTAGCACGGGGATCCAATGAAGAAGACCAATATGGAACTGAGTGTGCATGGGAGACTAACATAGTAAACATTGAGGCAAGGAAACAAGCTCCGAGCATCGGGAAGCATTAAAACCAATAGTTGGAAGTCTCAAGCGTTGAAACCAACAGTTAAAACCAGCAATTGGAAGTCCGAGTTCCACCTTGCGGTTGAACAAGGTTGAAAACAATCTTTGCACAATAAGTGCCACGTGTAGGGCCATTTCCAAGTGTTGAGAAGACTAGGAGCATGTGAGTTGATGCCACGTGTGCCAAGGCTGCAGAGTTAAATTACATGCCAATGCTACAGAGTGTAACGGTTGAATAAGGATAAGATTCCCTAGTTATTAAGACCCAACGGTTGAACCGCATGCGATTCAACAACAGGAAACAACGCCAAAACCAGCGAGCAGAGGAAGTTTACAACTCAATTATGAAAAGCACGAGCAAACACTTGGAAAACACAAGCACTATAGCAGGCCGTAGGGCCAAGGTAAGCAAACCAGATGAGAGCACGAGCCAAACCACAAAAACACGGGGGACAAGCACCAACATAGAGGAAACCATGACCCAAACTAGGCCAAACATGGGCAAGTAGGGTTCTCTCAAGGCATGAGAGTGAGTAGATCTACTAAGGAATGCAGAGATCTCAGAACAACCCCTGAAGAGTGCAAACCGAATCAATCACTGAGCAAGGTGAGTTGAAAACATTACACGGGAGAGCTAGATGATGTTTAAGGCGGTGAGCTAAAGGGTAGATCGGTTCCCGACTTGGCGAGTTGGGGTTGAGTTTCCCCAAAAATACACTTTAATAACCTTAGAAAAAGGCACAAAACTAGCATGAGCAACACTGATCAAACCATGAACCTACAATCTTAAGTCCACAAAACATGCATGCAACCCAGAGAATCGATTGGTCAAAGACACTAAACTTGAAAACACCAGAAACTCAAACACACCAAATGAACCATGATCAAACCCGTGCAAGAGGTATGGCACCCAAATCAATGCAAGAAGAGCACGATCGAAATATCCATTACGACACATGCAATGAGATTTGTATATCACGCCGCCAAAAAAAAAATATGCACAAAAATGCGCGAAGAGTGCATAGATCCACAAGATCCACTCTGATACCATGAAAGAGGGTTTAAAACCCACAAGTGAGGATCACGAGGGACGACGTGCACATCAACGGATGTGTGAACGGCAGCATGAAGAGATCTCGGGAGGAGCGAGCATCAACCGAAACATGCAAGCAAAGATTCAAAAATGGGTAAAACCTCGATAAGCCAAAAACTCTCCTCTATCTCATAGGTCAAATGAGGTGTACATATAGGAGGTGCTGAGTAACCCCTAATGCTACAATCATGATAACTCAAGTAGAGAGGGGGAGTTACATTCCCAGAATAGAAGTGTAACTCCCAATGACGCATATGACACACTGACGCACTAACACGTTAACGCACTGACACGTAAGAGAATCTCATAATGACCCCTAAGTGACACATGGACCTACGATCTCACCTAAGTGAGATGACTCACCTAATGATGTGGAAAATAACACACACAAACATTAACAAGGGATTCTTGGTCCTTTCCTCCAAATGCAACAAGGAACATGATTCCTCCTTTGAGCTCCACCTTCAACCAAGATCAACACAACAAAAAAAAATGGGGGAGTAGGCAACACTCTCCACCCAACCAATACTCCAATGAGGAAGTGAAGCCTACTTCCTCATTGGCCCCCGAGCCCCAACAATGAGACAATATGGAATATTTGACAACCATGTAAACAAAAAGAATGCTTCCACTTTTACTTTCAAACAACATTCACACAAGAACAATAACAACAAACATTCATTTTTCAACACATAAACTTCCCAACACATTGGCTCTAAAACAAGCCAAGTAGAGAAAGGAATATGGGGATACCCTTGTGCCTCCCAAGGGTTTGGATGCCCACCTCAAAAACCTCTAAAAACAATCAACCCCAAAATCTCTTATGCCTCCCTACAAATAAAAATACATCTCTTATGCCTCCCTCTCTCTTATGTCTCCCACAATGAACAAAATAACAAGATGAGAACAAGGTGGGGCATCCAACCCACTCCCTCCTAAATACAAAAAGAAACTCTTATGCCTCCCAAAAAATTTCATCCCCATTTCACTATCTCATACACATCCTAAAGACATTTCACTACCCAAAACATCAAGCAAGAAACACATTCATTCAAGGGAAGGGAAGAAATCAAGGGTGTAAGACCCTACCTTTCCATAGCAAGAATCCACTTCACAAACAAGTCCCAAAATCCTCCAAGCTCAAGAAATTCCAAGAAATCTTCAACCCAACAAGCACTCCAAAAGCAAGCATTCCAAAATGAGAGAGCCAAAACCAAGCAAGTAACCCCCAAAACTTCACAAAAATTCTAATAAATAGAAAAGAGGGAGAGGGAATGTGGCTCCATGTAGGATGCCACATAATTTCTTCTCCATCCCACATCACCAAAGTCAACCCATACCCAAAGCATGATAAATTGGTGGTTAGGGAAAAGACCACCCTCTTACACACTCAACCCAACCCACACCCCCTTAGGACAAAATTAATTACCCATGTAAGAAAAGTGCAATTAATTTCCCTTTTCCTTCATTAAAACAAAAATAGGACCTAAAATAAGTCCCTCACATCATAGGCTAGGTGGGTGGGTGACTTTAAGAGGTGTGGGATAAGCTTAGCTTGTCCCACAAGTCTCCAAAATAGCCTAGAAGGTCAAAATCCGAATTTCACAAGGAAGATTGAGTACACACAACCCAAAACAAATTGAAATCATTCCAAACCAACACACATTAAGGCTACCAACTCACATTTATTTCCCCCCTTTTGTCACATCCTAATTAGCACTAGATAAACACTTTTAAATTAACTTAAGAGGGGTGCTAAACACAATTAATAAAAGTGACTCCACATGCTAATAAAAATACAATAACTCACAATTAAATAAAATCAACAAGACAAATTACAAACATTCCCAAGGTCACTTTTGAGGTCACCCCCAATGGGGACCTCCTAACAAGCTACAACAACAAACACATACGAATACACGTGTTTCCATGGTGACTTTGTTGTCAATACTCCATATTCTCTCATTGTTGGTCTCCTATCCCCCTTTGGTTTATTGTGTTGTGAACACCTGCAAAAGTCAAGAAAATACCTTTTTGGCCTCATGGCCATATTAACAACATCAAAATAATAAAATACATGCATATACATATAATCAATTATCGCAACTTAAACCAAGACAAGTAATTTTCCATTGTTCACAATTTCAATTATTTCAATTTCATCACTTTATCAACTATCAATAAGATCACGATATCAAATACATCATCTAGCATCATATAATTATCGAATAAATTCATTAGTCCAATATAAGCTCAAAATCAACAATTCAATATATCCAAACATATAAATAATCCATCCTGTAAATCATGTCATAAGTCTAACATCCATACTTTCTATAAATTTACTAATCAAAATAACAATGTCCATCTGTCAATATCTAAATTGTGATAGAAAATTCCATAACTCTAGTCTATGCTAAGCAACATAAGAATCATATAAAAGTCGAAGAGGAGTGGGCACCACAAATCCTATATCATCATCACTACACCATAGGTGAATTGTAGCGAGGCAAAGGGTTTTTTCACTTATTGTTGATATCGAAACAAAATATAAGGTCGAAGTTGGAACTTCTGAATGTATACTGGATTATGGATATATTTGGAGCATGTATGTAAGTTTTATCTTGTGTCAAGATCAATTAAAACATAACCCCGATATAAATGATTTAATATATATTATATTTATATAGTCGAGATATCTATGTTTTTAGCTCCCACATAACACATAGATGGCACAAGAACGCTCATAATCAAACACATTGTACTCTCATCAGCATATCAACATTTGATGTGTTGTATTAACTATCAATAATTGACTACATTTTTACCATGGCAGTGATTCCTGCTGGAACAACGTATTCCATCAGTCATGTTGTTGTCTGGGCTTGAAAAATTTCATGGGCGGCCGTGTGAAAAATTTGAAAGCTAATAATAGCCACGTACTCGGAAGTTTCTAGCACATACTACATACTGGTTATTGAATCAATTTCTGTTTGACAATAAACTGCTCCAAATATCATATTCCAAGGGATGAAGCAGTAAATTCAAATGCGTATCCTTTGGTTGATAACCGAATTACTATAACTATTATGGACTGAGCGGTGTAGCGTGCTTTAAACTATAAGTAGCTCAAAAATGGTCCGTGACTCTAAAAGGAGTAATTGTAGAGTTTATTGTTATGGAATTTGATTCTAAGTCTCTGGTGATCCTTCTCTATTTGCCATTATTGGCTAACGATAAGAATGTGTCATTTGTGTTTGTACCGTCAAAACAGGTGTGTGGTGTCACTCGCCCTATCATTGCTTGATTTATAACTGAAGGAGGAGTCGACTAAAAATAAAAATACAACTTAAGGAAGACATAAAAATATTTCAAATGATGCAACTCTATATTTTTATGTTCTAGAATAATCACCCTCTATCAGCTTGTACGCTTAGCACATAGGAGGAGAAAATTCATTTTCAGTGAGATAGATTACTTGTTAGACTGACCATTTTGTAGATGTAGAAAGAACATAGAAAGAGTACACCTCTCAGAAAACACCTGAGACAGAAGATGATGGAAAAAAAGATTTAGGTTCCTAGAGGCAACATTAATGATACAGATGGAAGTTACAAAACAAACTTGCACCTAGGGAAAGGATGTTATGATGTATATGTATTGATGGAGATGCCGACATGTGGCACACATCCCCTTATCTTATTATATCATTCATTTATGATTTATTATGCTCAGGAGGTCGGCCTCAGTATTGGCCATCAGTCATGTTGTTGTCTATGGCTGGGAATCAGAATCGGTAGGATATAACTCAGACCTGTCATTTTCCTTTGTAGTCTGATTTCAACGCAAAGTTTGAAAATTAAATCTCTGCCCAATGGATTTATAAATGGTGTCAGAAAGAGCAAGGTCTGCTTCATTGCAGTATGCCTTCTGGCATAATAAACGATTCATATGAAATATATAAAGCCTATGAGTAACCAAAAAAAAACCATTAGTTGATCATATGATTTGTTTATTGGGTTGTAGGTGTTATTTGAATTGATTTTAAAAAAATTTATAACTAATATCCAAATTTTAGATGTATCTAGAAATATTAATTTCAAGGTTTTTATCTTGTATTTCTGACATGTTATATTGATTAAAAACTTCTCTCATGTTAGATTTTTCATTGGTTGATGATAAATGACATTAATCTAGTTATAATCATCCTTTTCTATTCTCCTTCTTCTCCATGCGTTGAGCTCTAATCATCTTTTTTAGAGAAAATGTGATCCAAATTCTTTTATATGGCCAAGATATTATAAGGCAAAAAAATTGATTGATTTTGTCAATAAATATTAAATAAAATAATATTACATGGTGGTCAAATGATTGTCAAATTTAATGAAGTTAAATTGTATTGTTTATGATGATGAAATGGACATCAAATTTAAAGTATATCTTGTGTCACTAAAATAGATGTCAAATTCAAGGTTTCTTCAATATATGAAAACCATAATAAATCACACTCATCCCATTCTATCATATCTTCTTTGTTATCATTACCCATCAACATAAAATACCCATCAATATAAAAAACTTCCATGCAGGACCACCAAGATATAAATTTGAAAATGAGTTATATATTAATAACCTTTTTATTTTTTTCTTTATCAATGATTTATAAATACCTTATAAAAAATAAAGAAAAAACCTATACTTAAATTTTGATAAAAATACCACAATTTGCTTCAAAAATACTCGGTAAAACAACTTATTTGAAATAAAGATTGATATTATGATGGAGAAAAAAAATTAACTTTCCCATTGCAAATCACATATTGCTTATCATCCTTCACAAAATGGAGATGCCAAAATATAGAAAATGATGACGGAAATATTAAGGAGATGGCTACCTACATGATTCAATCTAAATCTACCCTTCTACCATATATTCTATTGGGCTGAATTCATAAATGAATTTATTAAGGGGATGCGTGCCACATGCTTGCTACATTCATAACCATAACATTTTCCGCACAAATTAGTATAATTTGAAAATGACACCTTTTTTTTTCTTTACAAATTTATAAATACCTTATAAAAATGGATATAAAAAAATACTTGATGTTTTGAGATTGATATTTAACTTTCCCATGTCTTATAGTCCTTCACAAAATGGAGATGCAAAAGGAAGAGTGGAAATATTAAGGAGATGAATCCGCATGAATCTAAATCCCAAGAATAAACACAAGGCCTTAGAACCACAATCCGTAAAATGTTGAGAACTTTCTCTGTAATCTTTGTCATGTCCCAATCCAAACCTTGGTGTGAAGGGTTAGAGACTTTTGAACCCCACCACTTATGAGCTCTATATTGAGAGAAGTGTTAACTTCCAAGAGACATCTACTTCCACTTCTCCACCCATAGAGGTCACTTTGTCCCTCCATGACCATGATTTGGAATCTTTTGATGATCTTGTTGAGCATCCCGCTCCCGATCCTCCCGCTTCTCCCGCTCCGCTATCTATGGATTCGACAATAGTGATGAAAATTACTATGTCCCATCTCACTCGTGTGATGATTTGACATATTTTGATCCCGACTCTCCTCCTGGTCCTCGTTGGGCTAGGCAACCTTGTAGAGTTCCAATGATTGGATAGGGGATCCTTAAGATGAGAGATGAAATCATTTAGATGTTTTCTAGGTCCCACGCCTTCTTTTCCTCTACTTCTAATCCACGGTCTTTTCGCGAGGCTAATGGGGTTCCTGAGTGGTATTCTGAATGGAAAAGGAATATTCTCTCTCATTAAGAATCATACTTAGGATCTCACCTCTTCCTAAGGGAAGAAAAATGGTTTGGTGTAGGTGGATATATTGAACCAAGTATGGTGCTAATGGGAATGTTGAAAATTACAAGACGTAACTCGTAGCTAAGGTTTTCTTCCAGATCCCGGGATTGATAATTCATAGAACTTTTCTCTCGTCACCAAAATGACTTCTATTCGACTAACCCTGGCCATATTTACCACTAACATATGGGATGTCCACCAAATGGATGTTAAGATTTCCTTCCTTCACAAGGTGACCTAGAGGAAGAATCTATATAGAACAACCATCAAGTTATGTCCAAGATTCCTCCCTTGTTTGTAGTCTCAGTGCACAAAACTTTTAGTGGCGAATATTCGTAGTTTGGCAAATAGTAGTATTCTAGGAATTTGATTTTGGTGAATTTTACAGAACAATGAAAGTACCCAAGTTTAGCCCAAAATATTATAAACAATAATCATGTCCCATCTAAATCACCAAGTAATTTCCAATCCCAATGTGTGCTTTTATATTAAATCATGTGATCGCATGTGAAAACATGATCGCCAAGAAGTCGATTGAGATTTGAAAACATTAATGTTTCACCAAGAAATCAACGTGTCGAGATTTGAAAACATTAATGTTTCACCAAGAAATTGACGTGCCGGGATTTGAAAACATTAATATTTCGCCAAGAAATCTATGGAACCTTATTTGGCCAAGAAAACATTCCTAAAATTTTCCCGATATATACACAGAGGTGATGTTTTCCCACGATTTTCCAATTTACGTATTTGTGAAGTAGTAGAAAGGGATTTAGCAAATCAGCATATTGCAATTTTCTTACAAAATTTCAAATAAATCTAGGTCTTGTCAAGGCTCAACTAGTGTGTTACAGTTTACATCCTAGAAGCACTTACTGCAGGTGAGTCCTCAGTCTATTTGAGACCTGTTTTCTTTCATGTCGCATTGCTTTATCTGTGATTCTTCCTTTGTAAGTTATTACAAATCTTGAACATCCTCATCCTCATAACCACTATGATTTTTTATGTCATCTAGAATATTCCTTTGCTTGTAGAGAATCATAACTAGTTTTCCTATCTTACATACATCTAGATTATAAGTTATATATATATATATATATATATATACTTCATACATCTCCACGAGTTGTTGCTCTGTATATTCCTTTCTTTATCAATGTATCTTCTTTGAATCTTTTTGTTAATGCTCTCTCTTTCGCAATATGTGTGTGTGTGTGTATATATATATACATACTGCAGTTTCACTTTCCATTTATTCCACAACCAATACCATGACCGTTTATCACTATTCACTGACACTACCTCGTCCCATAGAGACCCGCATGATATATAAAATGTGGTACATTCCGCAGGTTTCACATTTGTCAAGGGCATTTCCTTGGGATATTGACAGAATGGAGACTTGTGGCATAGACCTCCCGGGAGCTGGGACCCACTCTAGACCTAAAAACATATCAACTATGGCTCATTCCACGGGGTTCAGGTCCACTGGGAGGATTTGGTCGAATGGGAGGTTAATGGAATGTTGACAAACAATAATATATGAAATAGGGACCATACAAAGATTTCCAAAATAAAAAATTCAAGAAATGCAAAAGAGAAAAAAGTTAAAACAATGAACCAAAAACCAGATAATTAGCATTTGGAAAAACAAAAGACAAAAAATAGCAATTGTAGGAAAAGTACAAACATCTTTTCACAATCATGCTTCTTGTTACCTCCATTTTCCTCACTATGATGTACTTCAAATATTTTAAACCATGGAAACATAATGTATTGAATGTACTCCAAGCATGGATTTCCTTCAACAATCTGAGGAGCACAAAATGCTTTCTTTATCTTCACATTTACTTTTGACATTGCCTGATGAAAATAATCGTGTTATAAATCCATTAGAAACTATATAGTAATACTAAAAAAATTTATTAATTCCAAGTCAAAGTTGGAATCTATCTCTCCACAACAAGAATTTTCCAAAAAATAATGTAGGGGTTTACACCACCTCTTCTTCCTCCATGAAGATTGCAGAAGTGGGATCACTCTTCAACATCTTTTCTTGTCCTTGTTGTAGCATGCTTACCTGTTACCACCATTTTCCTCACTGTGATGTACTTTAAACTTTTAAACCATGGAAACATAATGTATTGAATGTACTCCAAGCATGGATTTCCTTCAACAATCTGAGGAGCACAATATGCTTTCTTTATCTTCACATTCATTTCTGACATTTCTTGTGAAAATAATTGTGTTATAAATCCATTAGAAACTATATAGTAGTTCACTAATTTGATTTTATTAATGTTGAGGAAAAGTTGAAATCTATCTCTCCACAACAAGAATTTTCTAAAAAAATAATGTAGGGGTTTACACCACCTCTTCTCCTCATGAAGATTGCAGAAGTGGGATCACTCTTCAACATATTTTCTTGTCCTTGTTGTAGCATGCTTACTTTACCATCATTTTCCTCACTGCAATGTACTTCAAACTTTTTAAACCATGGAAACATACATTTGTATTGAATGTACTCCAAGCATGGATTTCCTTCAAAAATATGAGGAGCACAAAATGCTTTTTTTTTATCTTCACATTCACTTATGACACTACATGTGAAAATAATCGTGTTATAAATCCATCGAAACTATATAGTAATAGTAATTTGCTTTTATTAATGTTGAGGAAAAGTTGGAATCTATCTCTCCACAAAAAGAATTTTCCAAAAAGAATGTAGGGGTTTACACACCTCTTCTTCCTCCATGAATATTGCGTAAGTGGGATCACTCTTCACATATTTTCTTTTCCTTGTCGTAGTTCTCTTAAAACATGTCTATAATATTTAATATAAAGGAAAAAATCAACATCTGTAGGGATATTTTTAATTCTGTATGCTTCAAGTTTCTTCAACTCATTCTCTAAGTAGGAATACAACAATATAAAAAGAATACCCTTATCATGATTGTATCATATGTGAAACATAAGATCAAATCATTCAATATTCTCTCAATTAAAATGATACTTTAGCTGGCTTTGACACATTAACATTTCATTGTCAAAGCCAAATAACCCCGCTACATTCTCAACCTTGAATTCACATTCTAATACCACAATGAGTCATAGATGGAAGACCATATATTATGTCTCGGCTCCTTTGAAATGATGAACATTCTTGGTAATTGGATTATGACAGACCTCATACCTCTTATGAATCAATAATTTCTTCATGAGAAAATTCACACCTTATTTGGCTTGATGACAACATTTAGACAAACCTCTATACATTATGACAAAGCTTGGTCATCAAGAATCCTTCATTAATCAACTAAAGAAATATCATACCTTGATGAATCAATGATCTTAGAGTCCTTTATGAGTAGATACATACTATACTTTGATTTCAAACTGATCACAAACCTTGAGATCACCTATTTCATGTTTGATTAACTACACCAAAACTTCTTATCACTATAGTGTCTTATTATTAGAGTTTCTTTGGCTGCTTTAAATTGATTGTTCTCTTCTCAAACCTCTGATACATCTTTAGTTTTCTTGATGTATGCTCTAATTCTTATTATACTAATGTAACACTCTTGCAAAAAGTAGTACATGTTAAGTGACACAACATTATTTTTCTTTATACATATTTCTCATGTTGAGATGTCTGTGCACATATCAATATCATTTAGTCTAACATGTTGTATATTTTTTTCTTTCAATTCTACAAGATTCACTGATTCAACAAAATGGAACCTAAAAAGGGAAGCTCAACCTCAAACAAAAATGTTATTTTGACCCCTCCCGGTAGTGGTACTGACATTCAAAAAATAGCATCTTATTTTGAGAAACCATCTAAGGAAACCCATCCTTATCTAGTAGGACCATTACAATTAAGGGATAATGATTACATTCAAAATGAAACTCAGAATTTTAATGTGTTCATTTTTATTTTCCCGATGTTGTCAATGACAACAACAATGAAATGCCTCCCCTTGAAGACATTCCATTGAATGATGTCGAGTTTGACACTGTACCACCTATCCAATTGAATGAAGATGACACTACATAACCTGCCAAAGTGCCCAAGTGAATGATGGAGGTGAAAATTTTGGGAATGGTAGTCAACATAATTTAAATTATACCAAGGCAAATACTCTTAGTAGACACCTATTTCTGGAAGAAAGAGAAATGAAATAAAATGGGACTTGGGAAGGAGTTTTGGGTTAGAGTGAGTTTCTAAGTTTCCATTTATTGAACCTATTGAAAATGAGAATAAATTTGAACCTCCCAAAGAATGCAAATGTACAATCTATAGCTAGAAATTGGGTAGGACAAGACAATGCAACTTAAGTTGGATACTATTGAGAAGCATGTAGGAAAGATATGTGAAAAGATAATTGTAGATGGTGTTGAGAAGAATATTTCGATGGAAAACTCGTGGATGATTGTTTTCATATTAGGTATGAAAATTAATTTAAAGAGTACAGAAGAAATGATATAATAATTGTATCAAATGGAGGGACATTTACCTCTCAATTCAACAAGATCATTCAAAACAATCTTTTGGGTAAAACAATTCAACTAGCTACTATTTTTCACATTTTGAAAAGAGGTCATCCTATAACAGATTTTCCTGAACAAAAGAAGATGTTGTATTTCCTTGGCATCCCACACTTTCCTCATTCTCACTGGTTAGAAAGTAGTGGTTGGGATTAGGTAAAATGCCTAGCTATGGTTGAGAAAGAAGACTTGAAAGATAAAGTAAAGTCTTCATGATACATATATTTGTCTATTGATGAGGTTACAATAGTAGATAATATTGCTTGATTTTTTATGCATGTGTATATTGTTCAGAATTATGTGATACAACCTCACTTACTTTTCATTCACAAGATGAGAGAGAAATCCAATGTTGAAAACCTTTATGAGTTGGTGATAAAAAGTTTGAAGGAGATCAATGACATGGATGATGCTACAATTGCATCAAAGATGGCATGTGTCAAGGTAGATGGGGCATATGCAATGCAAGGTCATCGTAATGGCCTGTGTAATACTCCAAACATATCATTGCCCTTATATGATTTCCATTCATTTTATGACTCATAAAATGAACCTAGCTTACAAAATAGTTGGCAAATTTAAACCTGTAGCAAAAGTTGAAGACCTTGTTCGAGAGGTGCATGCTTATTTCTGTCATAGTCCTAAAAGGTTCATGGAATTCCAAATATTTGCATAAGGACTAAAAATGGGCATAAATTGTTAAAAGATGTCGACACTAGGTGGATCTCATTGTACCAACCAGTTCGTAGGGTGTATGAAGAGTATCAATCCTTATTAGGAGTGATGTGGCAGAATCACATGGAAGTGGACAAGGCCTAGGATTTGATACATTGTTTGACTGATATAGAGTCATTTTTGATGTTGTGTGGTCTCCTTCCCATGTTGGAAGAAATTCATCATTTAATTAAACAAGCACAAGAAAGAACTATTTATATTGTTGATTTTTCTAGTTTGAGGAAACGAGTTTGTATGACAATAGAATATTTGTATCTTAATGAAACTACTTTTACAGGTCCAACGTTTTATGGTTGGAATGATTTGATAAATATTGGAAATGCAAGTAGCTTTTTAAGCTGAAATTTTTGTAGAAGTATGTGCTTCGTACATGGATATGAGATACCATGTACATGTTTAAATTAGTATCCAAAGAAGGTTGAGGATTTAAAAGTCACAAGGTCAGTTGTTTGATAACATTGTATCATCAAAAGGGTGAGGTTAAGAGAAATTGTATTGTCCCTACTAGAAGAAATAAGGGAGCAATTTAGAAGGGATGCTTTACTTGAAGCAATGGCTATAGTAAATCTGACCTTTTGGAATCTTGTCCAAAATGAAAGACATATGCAGGAAGACTACTTCAAGAGGTTGACTATATTGATTCAACATGTTTGTAAGCTTGTTGATATCAATGAAATGAATATTCCAGGTATTTTAAGCAAGGACAATTTTATTTTTCAATCTCATGAATTCACCACTACAATGATTCAACAATTCAAATATTTGGATAATCCCTTAGAGTGTGGAGCAATAACCTGCTATGGAAAAGAGTTGGGGTGAGTACTATTTTATAGCAAACCATGTCTGATTTTTTCTCATTGATTGATCTATGTCAAACAATTATTTTGGGTTTATTCAAGGTTAGAGAATTTTCAGTGCCTTGGCCTTTATAAAGTCAAAATTGCGAAACAAGCTTGACAAAAATTTAGAAAATTATTTGAGAATTTATACACCTCAAGATGAAGTGGATAACATTCCCTACGACAAATCTAGCAAAGATGGAAGCCATTATTGAAAGGAGAGGGGATGAAAAACAATGGAACAAATACGTAAGACGACCCTATTACTGCAGTAGGTTGAGTGTCAAGAAAGAGAGATCCAGCCTCGAGATCCGGTGAATCAAATGATAGAGATGATCTAGGTCCATCAAGTTGAAATATTCCATTGGTGGATATCCCACGATATAGATGTTCATATAATAATTAATATATTCAAATATTCAGTACATTGTTCTTAATCTCAAACAAGGATTAGCACTCACCCCAAACTTAAATGTGCCTAAAGGTAATCATATTGATTCCATTTCCATTTTGATTACACAAACATTACAAAGTCATGTTTTAATGAGTATTTAATATATTTCACATACAATGTTGTTGATCTCTTTTATATAAAACATACATCGCGGATGGTTGGATACTTAATCACAATGCATTTAAATTATTATATAATTTAGGTATATAAGAGTTGTGGTGCTTAATTATGAGATATAATAAGTGGCTTTGCTTGAATCATTACTAAATGAAAATTTAAAACTAACACTATTCCTCATTCAACTTGCTTGAGACATGCCTTGTATAAAAAAATGAAGATTGACATTGCAAAAAATGGAAAATTTTCAAAATGGATCTAAATACACTAAAGAGCAAATCCATGCACATATATATATTTAACTTGTGCACCTCTTTGTAAAAGTTTTCTTCAACCACAAGTAACCTAAATATCACATGTTTATTAATACAATAAACATAAAGATAACTTTAGTCTATTAATAAGATAATTTACCATTTTTATCCATGACCATGATTTCCTCCCAAATAAAAGAAACAACAAAAATAAACTACCACTTCAAATTAGAATCAAACTCCACAACTTTAACAAATCATATCATCTTCTATAACATGTTCCACTCTTTATCTATTGGAATTACAATTTGTTGTAAATCGAGTGACTTATATGTAACTTTGTTAGCAATTCATAACTGACAGTGGAGATTTCCTCTACTATTATATGCAAACTTATTGAAAAGGTTATCAATGGTTTAAAAGATTCAAAAATATTGTCTCATCTAGCTTCTCAGGAATTCGACCCTTCTCTTGAGTCATTTTTTCTTTCATCTTCTTCTGAAATGCATCCTTCATAATGAATTGCCTGTTTTTTCAAAAGGCATTGGAAAACCAATATTTGTGAACTTATGTACCTTTCCATGTAGCTCTTGTAACATTCTTTGACACTTATTCAGCAATTCCTTTGCTTCACCTAATATCACACACTTCTAAATGATAGATGATACCTTTATTGAAGCATCAAACCAATTTTAAATTCCTTTGATGCCATTTTATGTCACTCAATTTGGAGATAGCTTCCAAAAATTTATTTGTTGTATCCTCTCTTAAAGCCATCACTTTTCTTATATATGTTACGTATTCATGGAGCTTATCACAGATTCTCTGTAGATTAGTTATGAATTCAAACAATCTAATCAAATCATCAATTTTTGGTTTATTTACCCCCAAACATTATCTGTCATATTAATCAATGCCTTTTTATGAAATCCAGATAGTTTGATGTTAGAAGACTGTATTTCCTTTTTTGCTTTTGCTAATTCATGTTGCAATATTTCATTTTGTTTTTTCTCATCATCTAGGCTATGTTCCCATTTTTTGACCTTTTCTTTCTCTTCCTTCACAACCTCTTTCAATTCTCCCAATGTTTTTGTAATCTATCATTCTTACTCATTGTTTCCTATAAATTTTTCTTTGCCTCTTCTAGTTCTACATGTTATTTTTCATTCACAACAAATGCAATCATAAAGGAAGATGATTTTATCTTACTCTCCAACTCACTTGTCCTATTAAATTCTATTTTTACTTTTTCTTTCTCATTTGCCAGGTCTGCCTCTAAATTTTGAATCTTATTATTAAACTTATTGTTCTCCTCTCTTCCTTTAGTAATGTTGTGTAAAGTACACATCATTTTTCTTTCTTATACATTAATTTTGTTAAAGTTTCATTTCCTTAAGATCAATTTGAAGGAGGTCACCTTGTAGTCATCGGAAACCATTTCATTCTTTGGTTTTACAACTTTGGGCACAACATACATGTATTCTAGGGTATTTGTGTCAAGTTATATGTAGGCAATACCCTCATTGTGGCTAGATCTCAAGTTCCAAAGAGCTCCGTATAATTTTCTTCTTGTTTTGTTTATCTCTTTTTGATTTATTGTCAAACTTAGCTAGGTAATCAAAACCCGAGGTGTTCAAGGAATGAATTGTTCCACCTTGAATGGATAAGGAATAATTGAAGTTTGGGATAATTTCCTATGGAATGGCAAGTTTGTTTAGGGGTGGTAGTGACACTTCCTTTTATAAATAGTTTCCTTGAGCCAAGAGTAATTATACTTGTGTTTGTCTCTCTCTTTTCCTATTCTCATTTCCTTGTTGGAAAATAGCCCTAGCAACTTCAACTGTCTCTAGTGGCCTCTTTAAGTTTCCAATACTATGTTGACTACTACCATCATCATTAGAACCGCCAACATTAGCAATAATAATGATTCATGTCCAACTTCTCCTCTAGGATTTTCAACGTGTGGTTGAACTGCATTTTTGTTGAGGATTTGACTATGGAGTAAATTACATGGGATTAGTACTTGTACATGTTGTATTATGCAAAGGTGGTCCTTTCTTCAAAACCAAAGCTCTAAGGCCCGACCTATAAAAAAATATTCTAGGTTGAGCCTCCGTGGAAGCAAAATGCCTTTCCCGATGAACCCAAACCACCACCACTAAAACCCAACTTTTCAACAATAACTACTCATGTAGAATATATTTGTTTCAAGCCTTCATCGAGACTTGGTTTATATGTTCCAATTGGAGTGTGTAATTCCTCGATTCAGTGTCATCATCACTACTTTCCTCTCCAAGATGTGCTTCATTCCACATCTTGTTGAACACTTCATCTTTTGGAATAGAATCATACTCTGAAACAAATTCTGGATGGCCTAGGTCCTGCCTCATAGACCAAAAGGCAGTAATTTTTGACCTTGTCCAATTTTTTTATCACAATTCATGATGTAATTCCTTTGGCATTATTTTAGAGGACTTTTTATCAAATTTTGCATACAAGGTGGCAAATTTGAAATCCTCTGCCTATTTTTGTGGAGGATTAGGTAATCAAAAATTTGTGTTGGTAACTCTTAAAAATAGTTCCTTTCTCAACAACAATTTCATCCATTACTATTTTTACTTCATCCCAAGAGTTCTTGTTTTTCAATTTTTCTAGCAAGGGTTTTCTTTCATGTTGAATTTTAGTGGCAAAGTTCTTGTTCGCCACTACCCTTGCTTTAATCACTTCACAAGGGTCATACAACCAGTGAGAGTCAACATCAAACTTAAAAATCTATAAGATTTCATGTGCTACATAGAATGCTTTTCTTTCAAATGTGAACCCTCCACATGAGAACGATAAGGAAGGAAATATGATCTTCTTTTGTTGAGTAACAAAATAGAGATTATCTATGCTTTCCATCTTCATATATATTCCAAGGCAAAAATCTCTCTCATCATATGTATTGGCAATTTGTAAGGTTTTACTCCTGATCCATAAAACCTTAGCACAATATAATCCTCCATGAAGTACCAATCTACTAATTGTATTTCTGATCCCAGTTGAATGCAATCTCTACATTTCACAGGTAATCTAGGTAATGTAATTTTTGTAATTGTTTCATAAATTGGAGCCCAAAAGTAATCCATAAATTGATTGTAGTCCCTTCTATTATCATACATCCTTATCTTTGGGGTCCACTCAATTAATGGACGCACAAAGTTTGGCTAGACCTCAGCAAAATAGGGCTCAATTGTAAGTTTGTTTTTTTAAACTATTTAGCAAACAACCATAGAATTAAATAACCCAAGTAGGTAGTGAACCTAAATGTCTTAGTGTCGAGCCTTCTTTGATTGTTAATAATTGCTTATGCATAGATTTTGCAATGTACCCAACAAATCTATATTGACAAGGTGGATTAATGAAATGGATATTTTATACCATTTCTAGAGGGTTTCATCCACTTTCTCATCAATATCAAATCCAAGGAAAAATACTATCATAGAAATGGTATCCCTAACCCACGGTTTAAATATGTCAATTGCATACGGAGCCTTCCCTTTTAGTACCTCTGCATCAAATGTTAATTTTCGTAAAAAATCATCTTTGTTTTTATTGGTGGCATGATAATCACTAGTAATTTTTTCTAGGTTTATGCAGACGGTTCCTAAATATTTGCTTTCAAACCCCAATGCACTTCCAAGATTTACCTCCATAATGGATAAAAGTTTTGGTTTGTTTCCCTTTGCAATAATCATTTTTTTGTCTCATTGTAATTTTGGGCACATATATTGACAAATTCAAGGCAGGGGAAAACCTTGTGGAACATCATGCATCCCAATCCAAACCCCCATGTTATCCAATATTTATGTCTACCTGATGGGCCCGAACGTCTACTTTCCCTCATCTTGATCTCAAACATGTATCTAAGCTATGAATCTCTTGTGCCAATTACAGGATCATAAATATCATGATATTCATCAGTAAAACCAGGGGTTTTAATTTTAAGTAGTTTGGCATATGGGATTTGGGTTTTACTTTTACTTTGCGATCCTGTGGAAGTAGACATGCTTGGAATTTTGGATTTTGTAAACCCTCAACCCTAATTTCTCAACCCTTATATTGAAATATTTCAAAGAGAAGGATTATATAGTGTTACTTATAAAAAAGATAATATTTAAAGAATCAAGACTCAAATGCAAGATGACACTTACTCGGAAATATGAAAATTTTGAGTCTTACACGGTCCATAACTTCTATGAATCTATTCTTGCCTTCTGTTGCAGTATGCCTTCCAGAAACATAATTTTAATTTTCAACATCACTATAAACGATTAGGTCTTTCACTATACTTTGTAGATGTCAAATTTAGTCTCTAATCAAATTCCATTTAGTGGATGATAGTTGTCACTTAGCTAGGCCTATTCTAGGGAACTTCCATTCAAATGTGAGTGTGTCAAGCCTTCGTCCCGAAATAGAGCATGTGTCATTGATCTTAATATATCAAATGATGTAGATTATTTATCAGATGGCCACGTGGTAGGATTCCGCCTCCTTTAAGCAAAGGCATTCCTGACTCGAGCCCGTAAATGAACCGATTCAATAATAAATTTTGGGTCAAAAGAATGTGTGGGCATTTAATGACTTGGTTGTTGAAATTTTTGGGGCCATTGAAACATTTTAAATAATAAACCCCACTTTTTCCCATGCCACATGGAAGAATTCCGTGTGGATTTCTTTTTGTCGTGCCCCCACGGACGTGAATCTCCGAATTTAGGTGGGATGAATTATAATTTCGGGTCCGGGTTTAATTGTTCATTGTTGGTCATGGACATTAGAATTGGAATATATGATGGGCCCCAACATATTATATATTTATATATATTATTATATAAATATATATTTATAGTATTTACATTATTGATTTCTTAAATTAGATTCTTTCTTTCTTAAATTAATTTAAAGTTTTCAATAAATTAAAAACTCCCCACTTTTCCCATGCCACGCGAAGAATTCCATGGATTTCTTTTTTACCTTGCCCCCACGGACGTGAACCTCCCGGATTTAGGTGGGATAAATTAAAATTTCGGGTCCGGGTTTATTTGTTCATTGTTGGTCATGGAATATATGATGGGCCCCAACATATTATATATTTATATACATTATATATATTATATATATATATATATATATATATATTATTGATTTGTTAAATTAGATTCTTTCTTTTAAGTTAATTTAAAGTTTTCAATAATTTAAAAAGCTATCACAAGTTCAATTTTCAAAATACAAAACCAAATATCCATAGATGAGAATAGATCAAAGGAAGTCTTTCTAAAGAAAATGAATATGAATAAAATCAAATGTTGTTTAATATTATTTACTATTTGAATTGAAATAACCAACGAAAATGTTGTTTTCAAATAGAATTCAGAATTGTTGATGTCATTATTGATGAAATATAGTGTTTTCACATTTATATAGTGTTTTCAAAATTATTTTTAGATGTTATATATTTCATAATTTTGACATTTTTCATATTTATTTTATTCAAATTAATCAAATATATATTGAAAGAAACTTAACATTTTCATTTTTTCTATTGAAGGGTAATGTGTTTTCTAATATTTCATTTATGAAAGGTAAAGCTTAACCTAGCCATTCAAATTAAAGTATGGGGAGCCCTTCAAATTTGATCATTGAATGCAATGATGGCCATTTCAATATATTTTACAAGAAAGTTCCCTTTTCATAAATCTTAGTAACTTTTGAATATACATGATAGCTAAAATATGTCACTTCCAAATTTCTAAAATATCATTTCTTATATTTTATATATGTAGCTAGTTTCTTTTTTCTTCCAAAAGTGTCTCCTCATATATGTGATGAAATCTAAACAAATCTAAAAAATACATCAATCAAATGCTACTACAACTGTGAGCAATTATTCAACAATATTCTCAGAACAAAATGGGGTTCTATTTTAGGGGGCCCTTCCCTTGAAAGCATATATATACATACATACACAATATTACAAAATACATATTACAGATCTGTTTTATAAAGATAAAATATAATGGCCATTCTTCTGAAGACACAAATTCATCCCAAAACACGGGAGCACGTTTTTAGCAAGATGTCCTGTCCCTACATTGGATAAACATGTCTTTATACATTGCGCTAAAAATGAAATTGGATATCTCCCACTAGATCCCGCGACATGACCATATTTAACATCTCTTGGACTCCCACCCGAGGCCCATTCAATATTTCGGGATTCTCTTTTCCTTTTAAGTGATTTTACCCACTCGTAAAGAGATTCTCCCCTCTTATGTATCGCTTGGTTTTATTCCTTGAAGAAAGTCGAGCTACAAGGAATTGAAAATTCTGCTAGTGCCAAGAGCCCTCCCTCATGATCATCCTTTTCTTGAGAGGAAAGGTGTGGGTACCTACCATGGACCGTACTTCAGCAAGGGTGGTTTCTAATGTTGTCAATCGATTCTCTATTTCATTATCTAGAAAATTTGGGGGTTATTCTTCCCCCGTTAAGTAGGTAGTGAGCTTGGTATTGAGAGATCTGTGATCAATAAATGATGTTTGTAAAATCTAGGTTGAAACCCCATTGATCACCTAAGACACAGGGCAATGGCGTATCCATTGGTTCTTTAATTGTTTAGTGTTCATGTGATAATTTAAGTGAATCGGTAGAAATGGAGAGCTTGGAAAATAGGAAATGAAGGACATAATTCGGAAAAGCAATGATGCAAGAAAGATAAAAGCATGTCCTCCGGAGAGAGGAAATATTGGGAGATCTATCCCTAGTGTCCTCTTTATGCTAAGAATGTGGCAAACGAGGGCCTCATTTGACCCTGTCAGCTGGAAACACTCACCCAAATGGGTGAGTTTTGCATTAAGAGGATTCAATTTTGTAGATGAAGAAGACATGGATGCAAGATGGTTGATTGAAAATAGATGGTGGAGGATGCTTGGAAAAGTTATGTGGTAAGTTGGTAACATGTCATCACCAGGTTTAAATAAGCATGTCTTTTGAGCTGATGTGTGAGGGAGAAATCATTTCGCCATCAATGCCATATCCTCCCAAAATCGATAGCCTCGGCCCTCGACTTGAATTTTAATTGAAATTAATTACCTATTCATGTAAAGTGTGCCACTAGAGATTTAATCAACACCCTCGTAGTTAAGAAATGTCTTATCAAATTTAATTCTTGGTCACGTTATATTTTCTAGGATGAAGGTCCAGAAACAAGATATTTAATAAATATGGAAAAGACATTTTTCATAAAAGCGACATATTTAATAAATATGGAAAAGACTTTTTCCATAACTTTAGTCTTTAAAGTGATGCATTTAAATTTTATTATTTTTGATGTGACACATTTTATCAACTACTTTTGTATCAAATTTTAAGTGATAAATTGGCAAGTACTAGTCCCTATCTTTAGTATTTACATCTACCCTCACCAATACCATTATAATTTATTGGTCCATGCTCGACGATTAGCTCCTCTCCCTTAATATATTTCTCGAATCTTGATATGTCTATCCTTAATGATATTTTATTCATCATGATAAAAGGATGTTTAAATTTAAAAGGCGGAGGCACGTGGGATAGTGACGTCGGTTTAAAGGTGAAAATTTTGCCACGACCCACGATTTGCATTTAATATTAACTGTCAATACATACCCGGTTTGGTGGACACGTTTCAAGGTCCAGTTAAAGAACTCACTCAATAATTATAAATTCAAGGCCCATGGTCATTTTTTGACACTTAGTTTCTTTTGCAAAATCATGGGGGACCAAATTGAGTGCATCAAACCAATATCAAGCCATGAATACGTCGTGGTTTCTTCTAGTTCTAATACGGACTTAGATGAGGTTATTCTTGGGTAATCCTTCATCCTCTCTACTTATAGTTATACTTTTGATGGTGCTTCTACCCCTCTCCTCGGCCACTTGTCTTTTGCCATTGTTCCCCTTCATTCTCTTGGAACTTCTCCTACAAAACTCCAACTAGATTCCCTGTCTGAGCATCCAATTCTTGAAGTATTATGGGAACTCTCTATTCTTTATCTATAATCCCTAGATCTGGAACCTATGGATTATCCACATGCTGATATAAATGATGTGGATATGGAAATTGATGGCAAATTTAAATCAATCCTGACGAAACCCCTTAGAGGGATAAATATGTCAAAAAAAGTGTCTTCCATCCTTACAAAGTCAGTAGCAAGATATTTTGAAGTTCTTAAAACCTCGGAAAGACTTAACAAACACCAAAAAGCTATCATTGATAAAGAATGTGTTAGGATACTAACCCTACCTGACACTCTGGTAGAGAAGATCAATACCGATGCAGTTAGGAAAGTGGTACAAGAACTGAGAAATATATTATGATATGTAATATTTATGTTATAATATAGTTATAGGCTTATAGCTTTTTTGGTATGCCTATGTTATGATCACAAGTTACCAAATATGGTGGATTTGGAGAAATTTACCATTTTTTTGTTTTCTTCCATCCACCATATCAAACACTAAAATTTTCGAGATTTTATAGTTTAAAAATAGAAAAAACAAAAATCAAAACTCGCATACTCTTGTTGGCAATCCACGTCTAGGCTAATCAAAAATTAATTAAAAAATTAATTTATTTCAAATTTGTGATTGGCCCAGAGCGTGGGCCCCACTAGATTTATGTGTGTTGTTTAAGCCCATGTTTTTGTTTATGTTAAAAAAAAAACAATTTTTTTGATATTTTATAGTTTATGATATGTAATTTTTATGTAATGTAATATTTATGTTTCAACAAATATATGAGATACTCTTGTGGATACTCTTGTTTATGTTTCAAAAATATATTTTTCCTTGCCAACACCTATTCTTGTGGATACTCTTGCATTTCTACATAGTGTTGCACCTTTTGATTTGTCTTCTCCTTCTTGAAACACCAAAATTTGTTCTTCATTTTAGTTTATTTCCAATGCAACATGGAAATTATGTTCTGTGGGATCATTCACTACCTCAAGATGTTTGGGAAAACGTATTGCTTTGGCTTCCATTAGAATCCATATGTAGGTTCTCTCTAGTTTCTAAGGAATGGAAAGCACTCATGACTTCCACCATATTCTTCAGGCATTATAGTGAAACAAGGAACAAACATCCATGGATACTTGTAAATCATGATCATGGTCATCATATCTAAGATATGAATTTTATAGTAGAACATGGAAAATTCTCAACTTTTCGTGGTTATCATGCTTTGATTGGGTACGGTTTGAAGATTCACATCGAGGGATAATCTTATTTTGTTCATGTGACAGTCATGTTTCAAGGGTATGTAATCCATTGAAGTCGAACCTCCTTCAAGCTTCCTCAGATGTTATCACTTAATGGCACTTTTATATTTATGCATGGGGCATTCTGGTTGTGAGATGACAACAAGGGTATAAAGTGGTTCAAGTAGGCGCTAATAGATCTGGAGTTAATGCATGATATGGTACTATAGAAATTTATGATTCTTTTATGGGGACTTGGAGGATTGTGGCATGATTGAGAGGTTTCCTTATGGACATGTTGTCTTCAACAACAATTTTTTCTTCTTAATGTCATATGAACCTATGTTGGGTGTGATAATTTATAACAATCAAGATTATGCTATCAGTGCATTTTTTGTTGTTACCTATAAGATATGGCAAAGACTATTTCCCTCACTACAAACCAAGGTTAGTCAGTATCTAAAGAAAAGGTGCTACTTTCAGCACCAATTGTAGATAGGGGCCATTTGAAGGACATAATTGTGTTTAAGATTGAGTGTGAGTTTGGAAGGAGGAGAGGAAATGTTTGGTCTTGGAAAGAAATTTCAAGGATGCCCCATGCAATGTTCCAAAGTGTTTTTTTGTGAGGAAAAGGATGTTCTTATTTAGTTACACTACAAAGGAGAGTTCTTGTGTTTCATAAAGGTGCTTTCCGGAAATATCCTCATCATTTGTTTTCATTTAAAGCAAGGGTCTTGGTCGTGGCTGCCATAATATATAAACACAATTGGCATGTGTTATAACAATGGCATCACCTTTGAGCTCAGGCTGATTTGAGACAACTACTTAGCTCCAACTATATATCCATATATATATATATAAATATATATCAAGCTTTTTGTTTGTCTTTTCCAAAGCTTATAAGAAAGATTAATCATTGAATTGTCTTTTTTTTTAAGTAGAAGAACCTACAATCAACTATGGGAATAGGACTAGAGAAATAATCAATCACAAACTTTAAATGACATGATACTAAGACATGATAACTTTTCCTTTGCTACATGTTATTTCCTATGAGATCACAAATTGCCAATGTGTTCCTTTGAAATAAATTCATCTTCTTAGACTTGAATTAAACTTAAGTTTCAAAATTCAAAATCTTGATCATGTTTCTTGGAACACACATGTACAAATACTAGTGTAAAAATATGCTTCACATGTTGCGGGCACTACTTCTCCACATCATTTCATTTACCCTTCCTGTTATTAGAAAAACATATTCTTACTTGCTATACATATAAACAAAAAAATTAATAGCAACCAACAACATATCCTTGATTATTAAATATAAGTTATTTTTGCCTTATTATTAAAGTTATCAATCCTTCCCTTCCCATCAGACAAACACGTGGTAGGATTTTGGGCCTCCCCAAGTCAAAGGCATTCCCTAGACTCCAAGCCCACAAAATGAACCGATTCAATAAAGTTTTGGGTCCGTAGTGTCGGTGAGGCAAGGCAGAGTGGCAATGAGCAATCAAAAGATACCACGTGTCATTTTCTTATTCCTCTCGAGTGGCCAAGTGTCACACATTCTAGGAACTTGAGCGTAAAGGTAAGGCATGCAAAATAAATTAAAAATTTTGGGCCTCATTACAGCAAATTCGATAGAGGGTATTCGCCAAACAAATTACAGGAGATTCACCATTCGATTTCCAATTTTTAAATATTTTTACCATTTTCACCGAAAGAACAAAACAAGTTATAGGCATATTCGCCAAAACCTAAAAACTGGTTACATGTATATTCACCCCGATTTCTATAAGTTTTTTTCAGGGGGGTTCCTTAAAATTTTCCTGGACTTAGGAATTCTATCTACAACCTCAAACAAGCCCCTCATACTTGGAATGCCAAGATGGACTCCTTTTTTGTTGCTTCTGGGTTCATTAGGTGTCACTTTGACACAAATTTTTTACATTTTGTGGCAAGAAGAGTCCATGTTTATCTTAGTTTTGTACATCGATGAATCATTGATTACAAAGAACTCTTCTTCGATCATTGATTTATCAAAACTACCATAGCCAAAATTTTCTCCATGAACATCTTGGGTTTTCTCTATTACTTCCTTGGGTTCATATCACTAAGTATGAATCGGGATCATCATTACTCAACCCAAGTATGACCTTGATTTTATTTCTAGGTTTAACATGGTTGATTATAAGCCATCACCCACTCCCTTTCTTTCTAGAGTCAAGTTAGTATTTGATTTTCCACTCCTTTATTCGATGACACCTTTTATCACTAGTTGGTTGAGTGTTTGATCTACTTAACCCATACTTGACTAGTTTATCATTTTTCATTAGCACTGTGTCTAGAATTATGGAGGGACCTCATGAGCTTCATTGAAATAAGCAAAGTGAATCCTTCACTATGTTATAGGAACCTAAAATGATGGCACTCACTATTTGGGGCTACAGAGATAGACTTGGTAGGATACATAGATTTTTATTGGGCGTTGACCTAGATCATAGGAAATCTACCTCCGATACAAATTTTCTCTTGGTTTGGGTCATGTTAGTTGGTCAAGCAAGAAGAAGAACGTGATTGCTATATCTTCTAAAGAGGTAAAATATAGGGAGTAGTCAATATTGCTACAAAAGTTATTTGGTTATATGGGATTTTTACAGAGTTTGGTATTTAGTTTTATGCGGCCTACCATCATCTATTATGACAAACTTAGCACTATCTCCATCCGCAAAAATCCATTTCAGCATCGACGGATGAAGTACATTGAGATACACTTGCACTTCATTAGGAGTTAATTCTTGGAGACATAATTGATTTGAGTTCTATTAGACATTAGATCAAATTGCATATATATTTACCAAGCCTTTCATTAAATCCAAGTTTCTTCACTTCGTTCATAACTTGGGGTGAGGTCCACCGTTGCAACACATCTACTTTGGACTTTCTACTCCTCCTTCTCTTCTTAGAAAAATTGAATATTGTATATGGGTACCTCATCGAAACTTGTTATCGGGACCCACATGAGGCATCTTTCTTAGTTTGTTTAGGGAGTCATCTATCTCTTGTAAGTGGATGTTTTTTCCTTTGGGTTTTCCTCCATTGCTTGACATCTTTATTTTTCATGGGTACCTCATCGTGTAGTTTTCAAGACCCATTTCTCTTTTCTCGAATTGCCATGTCTCATCCTAAGCTTTGATGAAGGGGGTATATGTTGGTGTGAAGGATATTATTTACCTTTATTTATTTATTAGGTTATTTACACCTCACACATGGTGAGTCATCTCACTTAGGTGAGTCATAAGTATTTTAGGGATTTATATGACATATGACGATTCTACCAAAGAAATTGTCATATCAGCCATAGTTTCATTGTCATATGGGAGTTACATGCTATTATTGGATTGTAACTCCCCTCTCCATTTTTGGGGTATGACAAGTCTAGGAATGGGAGTTACACAACACTCCCTCATATGTACTTATTTTTTGATCTATGAGTATGAATAGACCATGTTTTTGATGCACAAGTTCCTTGATATATTTTTCTTGCTAATTACTTTGGGTATTGCATATTTTCATTTAGAGTGAAACTCAATCGATGTGCACACATTCCGGATGATCTTGGTTCCCTCTTTCACTTTTTTTTAGTTTCATGGATAGTCTTATAACATATATATTTTTTGATTAACATACTTACACCTCTAATTTCAATGTTTGGATTCCTTGTTGAATGTATGGAAGGATTTAACCCATGTTCAAGAGGTGGATCACTTGTTGAGGGTGAATAAGAAGATACTTGTCATCGAGAACAAGCAAGGAAAATATGTACTCCTTTGAGAATGAATTTCTCCAAGTCATCTCTGGGGTACAACATCAATGGAGATGTTGATCACCACCGATGTTATGTAGGTGATCCGAATTGATCTTCCAAGAGAAAATGATGTGGCACAAAAATCAACATGGAAAATGTAGCTTGAGTGAGTTGCATTCAATTTAATCACTCTTTCAAGACCCTAGTTTTATGAAATGTTTAAGACCCAAATTCGAATTGTCTACAAATAGAGCTATATTTACACCATATGTATATTTTGCACATTTTCAAGACCCTAGATGAGAAAATTTAATAAATTTGTTTCATTCAACCTCAAGAAGGGTGAATTGTACAAGTGCTGACCTATTAAAACATTACATAGGAATGCAATATATTGTGTTTTTTGGTGTGTGGGGCCCACAACATGTGTGTGTAAGAAGAACTCTAGATGTGAGAGCTTATAGTACCATATCATGGAGAAAAAACTCCACTAATGATCAATGATCAACTTTTGGTGGACCAAAAGCCTTTTAGTGGGGAGGTGTGATCAAGATAATCATACACATAGCAAAACTTTCCTAATATTACCTAATTCATTTCATTTTAAATTTGTCGCTTCGACGTTTTTCATGAAATAAAATTGTTAGAGCTTGTTGTCATCTTTATGTTCATTTTTAACAAGGTGAAATAAATGTCATATGTAGGAGATACCATTCATGCAAGATCAGGTATAGTAAATAAAAATGGAAGCACAAGTGCAATGATAAGTGGCACTATCCTAGATTTCCAACTGGTTGTTTACAGAGCCGACAAGTGGCAACATACAAGAAAATTGAAAAATGGGTTTCAATTTGAACCTTCAGTCTTCGATGATCGAGATGGTTGGATGTGAGGCCCACAACATGTGGCTGATAGGGGAAAAACAACCGATGAAGTCCACTTTTTTTCAAAAGAGGGGACCCTTTTTTACTTTGTCACCATAGTGACATCATCAAACTCATATAGCTCTTGGTCATAATTTACCAACTCACCACATCGTGGTGAAGGAAACAACTCACTTTGAGTTGTAGAACAAAATAAATAACTAGAAGATCGAGGTGGGGTCGAGCTAACCAAGCTCAATATTCCACACATTTGTATGGATCAAGTTCAATTCAACCAATGACACACCAAGTTATGAGTCCTATCAAGGGTTAAATTTGATGGTCGTTTAGACGTTTTTCATGATTTTAGCCGTAAAATACTTGTTTAAATTTGAAATAACTCATCACTTGCGTGACTTGCATATTTTAAGTATGACCGTCAATTTTTATATTTAGAAATAATTAAATATATAGAGAATCATCTTTTATATTTTTGTTAACAATATAAAAATAAGAATAATAATAACACTCTTTTACAATTTTGAAGGGCAATATTTGAAAATGATCGTCACCTAAAAATTGTTTGACAGACATAGGTGGACATGAGTAGTGAATGCCACCTCAAAATGCATTATTTCCAAGCGCATTACATGCCCATGGAGCAATCCATTGACCAATTTAATAGTGGTAGGGAAATCCTTAAAAAAGGAATATATTTATCTCCTCCTTCACTTTCTACGTATGTGGAATAAGGATTATCCCAAGTGTATATGGCTAAGTGTGCTAAATGGAGGTGGAGCCCACGTGGGAAGTGGGTGGCCAAATCAATATGGGCATAAACCCGCGTGGCATGTATTGTATTAACTTTATCCCAAACATTAAATATGTTAAGAGGTCACGTTAATTTGGTGGAAGGGCCTTAGACAAAGTCTTAGCGCCACATGGATAATAGGAGGTGGCGATATAAATGGGATTTAATTCCTTAAAATGCGAAGTATTTTTATCCCTAACATTGGAATTTTCGTCAAACAAAAAAAAATATGTATATCTTTATAATTTGGGGCCCAACACGTATTTACAAAATTACAAGGGACTCAACACTTGAAGCTAGGTTATTACGCCAAAGGCATTACACTTATGAGAAAGGGTTTTGCGGACATTTATGGGACTATATCAAATTTGACTTTCCTTGCCTAAATGACGATTTTGTTATTTTTAACAATTTTGCTTTTGTTATTTTTAACAATTTTGTTTTTTACTTTTTCTAACAATTTTACTTTTATTTTTAAATTTTATTTTATATGTTTTTCCATGTATTAACCTTTGGTTTTTGTTATTTTTAACAATTTTACTTTTTGTTTTTCTAACAATTCTTGGCTGCTTTTCGATTTTGCATGCTTTTGACTTTACTTGTAATGTGAACATTTTGACATTTTAATAATTTTTTTTCATTTTTTAAATAAGATATTTTTTTTAGATTTTCCGGGCATTTTTAACAATTGCATGGTGAATGTTGTGTTTATATATAGTCTGCCCAGGGAATATTATTCTCAAGATTGTCTTCTATAATTTAGTGGATGAGACACGCGACCCTTGGATCTGGAAGAGCCCAGTGGGGAAGTGGGTGGTCACTTGGGCATAAACCCGGGAATTATTTGTATTAACTTTATCCCAGAAGTTGGGGTCGTTTGTGGCGTAAGGGATTTAATTCTGTGAAGTATTTTTATCCCTAACGGAATTTTCACAAACAAAAAAAAAAAGATATGTATATCTTTAGAATTTGTTTCAAAGTCTGGCATTCCCATCTACATGAATTCCTCTTCAATCAAGGTAAGTTTAATTTCTTTAAACCTGTGATAATTGCTTAAAGGCTTCACCTGACAGTGTCAACACCGGAAATTGCCGTGATATAGATTTTGTACCCAAGTTATTGGGGACGTTATTTTACTTTTTGTTTTTCTAACTGATAGGGACTTTACTTTTCTCATTTAATTTTTTAATTTTTTGCTATGTGTTTTCTACCAATGTCAGGTGAATGTTGTGTAATATATAGTCTCATCAATTTATTGTTCTTCAAAATTTAGTGGATCGCAACTTTTACATGCATCATCGAGGATACAAAGAGAGAATACCCATCTGCCAGTCATCCTCGAATCTGTACCAATCGATAAATGAAGGACAAATCCAATGCATTAGTTTTGATACCCAAGTTATTGGGGATGTTGTTGATCTACCACATGAGAACAATCTATCCAAAAACACACGCAATCATCGAGGATACTTGATGATAAGCTTTGTAATTTTAAAATGTCATACCTATACTGTCATACCTATGAGAATAGACATGTCACATACCGTGTGTCCATTCATGTGTCTCTTCCTCTAGAGTGAGCTCTCCCGAAGATTTATACCACCACCTTAATGTATTCAAGCACCAATGCTCATGACCATTCATTTGCAAAATGTATTCTCAACTGTTCAATCACACTAAAACCATTTCTATCACTATTTAATGGATCTCCATATCTTATTCCCAACAACTAGAGATTTGATGAAAACTTTTAAAATGATATTAAGGTCATATTTACATGTTTTCATTATTAGATTTTGATTGAATAATAATTAGAGATTTGATTTAAAAATTTTGAAATGATATTAAGGTCGTATTTAAAGGTTGTCATCATTAAGATTCCTTTACTTAGTTATATCTTGTGCATAGCTTTTGTAGTCCTATATAATGAATTTTCCTATGTAGAAAACATTGAGTAACTGATCTTGATTCTCAGCTCTTCTGGACCTCTCTTGTATATATCTCTGTGTGTGTGTGTGTGTTTGTCTATAATATTCTTATCATAGAAAAGTATTTTGTTAGGCCATATGTGTTCTATTTTGTCTTAATCATAGCAATTTTTTAGGCAATGTTTATGCAGCTGATATGTCAATTTAACAGAAATCAGGAAGATGTAAAGCCTTGGAAGCTTGATTAATGAGATTTGGGCTCGTGGGTGTGAAAATATTGTAAAATTACCTCTATATTAATTTGTACCTTTGAAAATTGGTGCTCAACTATTCATTGATCAATTTATAATCTCGTCGAAAATAGGGTTGTTTTTTATGTAACTAATTGAATAAGTATAGATATATTTAGTTTTATTAACTTCTTTTTCACTTTTTTGTAGGGTATTTGTGATTCTCTTTCTCCCATGGTAAAGAAGAGAGTGTCGTCTCTAAACGAACTTCAAGTGGGTTTCAATATTGATTGAAGTATTTATTCATTTGTTTTGTTTATTGCATGTTATGGATTAAAAAATTATTGTAGAGTGCTTTCATGTTATTTGCTTTTGATTGTTACATTTATATTTATAGTTGACTACAATCCTTTTTCCGAAGTGACATGTGGGGGCATGTGCCTTCATCAATGACAAGATTCATTATGTGTTGAGGGGCTTGTTCCCCAATGAGGCCATTTCAAAGCGTCCCAAGTTGGACGTTAGACTGATCATTGACAAGGCTTTTTAAGTTGCTCGTCATACCTAAAAACATCTTCTAGAACTAACATACTTCTTTTCCCTCTCCAATTTAATATGATGCAGACTAGAAACACAATTCCCCTCCCTACAACGGGATTGACATTAACTACACCTCACTTATAGAGGGAGGAAGAGTTTAAACGTCTTCAATGTGTTGTTAATGTTTTGCATTGCAGAAACCAAAACCACCTAAAATAGTGATAGCCAAATGATCAGAGATCAACTCCACCTGATGGCAACATCCCCAATTTTTCTCTCCAAAATCCGAACGATTGGAGATCATTCACGAGGCTTCTACTTGATTTATGATTCTAACGAAGATGCATTGAAATATGAACCACCCCACAAATTGAGGAGAATGGGAATACCAATCAAGGCATCTACAACTGGACAAAATACAAGAAACATGCAAAGAAAATTACACAAGCAAAAAGCAAGAAATTTGATTTTTAAAAATAGCTTGTAGTGGTTAGTTTATAAGTGTTTGTCTATAAGTGTTTTTGAAACAAACTGTAACTCGTTCCAAATAATTCCATGTATGTATTGTGGCAGTATATATCCACAAGAGAATCAAACTTATTAAACACATGTTCAGTTTTTGTTATCCAACAACTATGCATTCCTAATTTCTTTATCATTGTATCTCCATACAAATACCTATAGTTTTCTCACTTCAAGTGTACATATTGTTCTTATTGTTTTCCATTCTATTTGCTTAACATAATAATCTGTAATTCATTTCAAATAAATGCATGTATATATTGTGGCGGAACATATGGAACACATAATCTAACTTTTCAACAAATGTGTTCAATTTTCCTTTTTATACAATTGCTCGCTACTTTATGTTAACCAACAACAACATTTTTAATGTGTTCTTCATTATATCTTTCCTTTATACAATTGCTCGCTTCTTTATGTAAACCAACAACAATGCATTTTTAATGTGTTCCTCATTATATCTGCACACAAATACATATAGTTTTAAAATGTCAAGAAAGAATCATGCAATTTTTAGTTATTTTCATGCAAAGCTTTGTACATTATATCACTTTTTTACATATTGAATTGTTAAAGGGTTAGACTTCATGTTTGCACTTTTTAGAAAATATAAATGAAAAAGGAAGCAAACTTTAAAGGTTCTCATTGCTTACAAATGCATGCTTTCCAAAACACATCCTTCATTTCATCTTTGACTGCACTACAAGTTTACATTTTCCACCATACATTTGCAGAACTCCCACTATCTCGAGCATCTTTTAGTTGCCATGGAAATAACTTTGACACACGAAGGCATTTCTCAATTGATTGAGGGCGGTTCCATTGTTGACCCCACATTTTAGATATTGCACTTGTCCTCCCTAAGGTCCATTCTCAACACGTTGCCCAACATCATGTTGACCTTTCAGATGGGATACATTTTCAGACAACACTTCTACCCTCCAAATTTGCAAGTCGTGTAACCAAAAAATCAATACAAGAAGGCTCCATTGTGTGCTTACACAAATCCCATTAGAATGATCAAAAGTGAATTGTAAGCTTCATCTCCTACTCGATTACCAATGTATATAAACTCCCTATATTAATTATAATTTCTTTATGTTTGTTTTTTCATCTGTTGCTCAATTCTAATTCTATCATGATTTTCTTTTCCACTGCAGGACTATTCTTATCATTGAAATGGATGTTGTTGTCAAAAAACATTTGATAATCGGTGCTCCAACCCGACTACCAAAAAATGCTCTCCAAGACAGTCATTTCCTCAAACAGATGCAAGTTCAATCAGGTTAACAAATATTTTGTGAGAACACCAACTAAAATAAGTGGATTGAATACATCTATGTGCATGTGGTCCGTAGAGGGTCGTGCCCTAGCAAAAACAACCCTTCGCGAATATCACAATGCAAGGGAGATGGTTCCATGTTTGGGTTTGATTTTGTGGATCGGAAGGAGGGGAAATCCACATCACCTGTTTCAATGAGGCCGCGGAAGCATTCTATGAGCAGATTGAAAATGGGAAGCTATATACAATTTCCAATGGGAGGATTGCGAGGATTGTTGATGCAAAGCTATGTTACAACCATTTGAACAATGCTTTGGAGATTTTCCTGCAACCTTCCTCAACCATATCTCCACTCATAGAAAATGAGGATACAATACCTTCCCATCACTTTCACTTCACCAAAATCAAGGACATACCTGCAAGCATTGAAGGTTCTACAATTGATTTGATTGGCATTGTTCTTACGATGTCACCATGCTCAACAATTCATCGGCATGACAAGTCTGAAACAAAGAGAAGAACACTACAATTAAAGGACATGTCGGGATTCAATGTAAGTGTCACATTGTGGGGACAACACTTAGATGAGATAAGAAAACGAACTTGAAGACATGCTTTCTATACCACCTCTTCCGGTCCTTTCCTTGAAAGTTGCTCGCATCTCCAGTTTCAATGGAAGCTCAGTTGACACTATTTCAAGAACCAAATGTTACGTCAACCCTCTAATTTCATAAACAAATACACTTCATGGTGGGTTGATTCTGATGACTACTCCCTTCTGGTACCCTCTATCACAAGTAAATTTTGGGCCCTCCAAAAATCTTGACCTCTATAACAACGATTTCACACGTCGTACAAATGGGGAACACTGAGAGAAATGAATGGGCCATGGTTATTGTAGAAATCACAAATATCAACATGGAAAACTTTTTTACAAGGCATGTCCTCTTCAAAAAGGTGACAAACAATGCAGGAAAAAGGTGAAAGAGAATGGTAATGGTTCATGGTTCTGTTCGAGTTGCAACGTACAAGTTCAGAACTATGATTATAGATATGCACTCAGATCGATCTAAAGGACCCAACAGGAGAACTCCAATCAGTTACTGCTTTTGATGAGACAATTGAGTCAATCATGGGTGTTGAAGCTAGCGATCTCCACCTATTATCTATAGACAAAGACGCGACTAGTGAAATTACAAGCAATGTCATCGCAATGAATATTGCTTCACACTTTCCATGAAAAAGAGACATACTACGAAACAATAGATTGAAATGTGTCATCCTCAGTTCTAAGAAAGTGGATAACAATGCAACTCCTCCAGTAACCTTCTTTACACAAATACTTCTAATGTATTTGTCCCTTCAAACTTTACACCCTCACCCATCCCATTCTATACTTTGAACTATCACCGTTATGTTGCTTATTTCATATCTATGTTTCGCCCTTTTCCTCTTCAAAATAAAACTTTTGTAGTTCCTTATAAACTGACATACTATTGTCACCTACTACTATGTGGATTGTAAGTAATTTTAAGAAAATAAATGCATTTAACTTGCACTTTTATTATGTACGTATTTTCATCCTTGTATAGTATTAGAACGTATTGTATCTTTCCATATAACAAAAATCTTTTCCTTAGGCAACACATAAAAAAAAATTATCCTCAAATTGTTACCTCTTATGATTAGTTCCCATTAGAACTCCACATGCATTTCAAATGTATATAGTTTATTGATTCTGACATACTATTTCCTCCTACTACTATGTGGATTGAAATATCTTTAAAGAAAATAAATGATAATTACTTGCACTTATATTATGTACGTATTTGCATCATTGTATACTATTGGAACGTATTGTATCTTTCCATATAACTAATATTATTTTCCTTAAGCAACAAATGCAGATTTTTAATCCTCGAAATGATACCTCTTACACGTAGTTCCAATTGGAACTCCACATGCATTACAATTTTATATAGTTTATTGTATAAAAAAAAATTATGTCAACAAACAATGCATCGTTCATTACTAGACTGACACAGTTTTTTCCCAACAGGTGGTACTCCATAGGTGTGTCACTTCGCAATCATGTCAAATCCTATAAAATGAGCAGCTTGACAAAGAGAGAACTATACAAAAATAAAGTTCACATAAATTATGAGAAGAAATTCATCACCTAGAGCGTATAAACAACGAAAATCTCAAATATCTATCAACTTACATCGACCAACAACCTACCATTCCCTGTCATTCCAAACTTGCCAACAAATACAACTACTTGAAGGATTGTCTAGCCAACATTTCACAAAGTAACTTCCATGGAAACAAATTTGCATGACCATACCAATTCCTTCCATACGAACCATATTTGCTAACTACTGCCATGTCTCCCCATTTTTTTGTGCCGCCACACAAGAATTGTCTCAAGTACCACTTTTCTTTGGTTCCTCACACATGTACAACCAATTCCTCCTCTCCTTCTATCTTCTTTCCACCTTGCAATCCACAATCGACCCAAACATAACACCCCACCCCTTCCCATACACAAGAGACTTCCCATATTGTCACCCTCATCATAAACTATTGAAACCCAACGTCGGTTTCACAAAAGAATAGATTTGTTGGCAAACATCCAAACTTGCTCAATCTGTTTGGAAAATTACCTTGGAATTAAAACAATTTCCTTTGAAGGCTTTCCCTCCTATAGTAGATGCAAATCTGAAAAACATGGCCATCGCTTCTCTTCATGGAACAACATGGACCTGAAAAAGCCTACCTACCATTCTTGCGTCTTTAACCCAAATCGAGGAGATGCTTATCACATGAGTCAATCCATTACTGCAGTCACCCAAGTACGTGGAGGACAATACAAATACTCAGGACACACCATAAGTTTCCCGCAAAACATTACTTCAATAGAAAGTACCTACCACACCGCCTTGGAGATTTGGACATAGTACTCATACAAAGGGAAGGATATAATTTTAAAAGTATGATTTCTATGTCAGTAGATCTTGTGTTTGGGTAGCCTTGCAATATAAAATCCAACACGATCCCTATTACAAAGATGTCTTAATCAACCATGATGCCCTTTCCTCCCTACCATCTGAGTTGTCAAATGTTTCCTCGTCTCTTAACACAACCATAATGGAATTTCCCCAAATGCAAACTACCTCTATAGCTCATGGTATTGATGCTTCCAATGACTCTGATGAAACGTATGAACACTCATCATCTTTGTTCCAACACCCCACAATTCAGGAACAAAAGAAGAGGAAATTGAATAGTTCTTGCTCAACCATGATGGTAACACCCCATTTACCATGTCATGGCTTAGAGCTTGGGCTCTCACCTATAAATGAATACAATATGGAGGGCTTGTTCTCAATGGCCTTCCCAACTTTGTTTCTAGATGGAAAAGAAATGTGGCAACAACCCCACATAAAATAAGTTCCAATGCATGAATATGCTCTTCATTTGATGCGCTACCATGATGGCCACTTCGGTTCACACCCAATATTTTGCTACTTCCTTCTAAACCTCATAATGTGGCATAGAAGCTTGAGTCCACACCTTAGTTTTCATGAAACAAAACATCAAATCAGGAATCCCTACAATAATTGGAGATCTGCGAAGACAACTATTGGAATGCCCCAAAGATAACCTCCCAGATAATTTAATGCGGTTTGTATCAAGCCTTCGAGGGATGTGTTCATTCTAGGAAAAAAACAAAAGCAAGCTTTCAGATATGGTGGAACAATTGGGGACACCAACCTTATTCTTCACTCTAAGTGTTGCAGACACTAAATGGCTAGATCTCCACAGTATTATGTATGGTGGTTTCCCTACTGATCCTCGAGCTGCACAGTGTTGGAGAAAACTTAACATTGTCTCAAACCCTCATCGAGTATCAACATACCTACATCACAGATTCACAATATTTCATGAAGAAATATTGAAAAAGGAACTTGGAGTAGTAGACTATTGGTACAGGTAATAAAATCTACTATTTAATAAGTTTTTTCCAGACTACATAGCTAATATTTATGCTCTCTCGTCTCACAGGTATGAATGGAAACATAGAGGCTCCGCACACGTCCATGGTTTATTATGGCTCGAGAATGCACCTAAAGTTGATGTAATGGAATGGGAGGATACAAAAGTTATTGAGGCAACAAAACAATACTTTGATAAGTTCGTGTCTGTCTGGAACCCCCATCTAGCTTGCAACCGCTTGGATTTTGTTCGTAGGTCACTATTAGATGACCCTTGTTTGCTAAATACAACACAAATACTATCCTCCTCCCCATATGCAGACCTTGAATAACTACTTAATCATGTTTAACACCACACAAAAATTTTAGAACATACATGCCTACGTAGAAATCAATCATAGTTGTAATGCAAGTAAAACACACCATGGGCCACGCAACCTACTTCATCCCTACTCATTAAAAGTGATGGGAAAATTAAGTACCTCCTTTGAGAAATGATAATAGACTAAACATACACAATCAAACTATGATATCCATATGGAGAGCAAATGTCGATTTCCAACCGGTACTTTCCCGCCATGCAGTTCTGAAGTATATTACAAAATATGCTTCAAAAGCAGAGCAACGTTCAGAAACCTATCACCAAATGCTATCCATATTTTCAAGAGATGCTTGGCAGGATTCAATAGCACACATTACGATCCGCAAAATGCTCATAGAGAGTTTTGTTGAACATTACATAAGCGCACAAGAAACATGCCACATGCTGCAAAAATTACCACTTGTTATGTGCAATCGTTCATTTGTATCATTAAATGTTGGCAAAAATCTTGAGATGTGTCATTGAAAGTGATGCTGATGTATAAGAAACAACCACTTTCTTGGATGCATATAGAGTTCACCCCTGTAACATGGAACACCTACCACTTATTCAGTTTTTCTCAAGATTAGAGCTACAACACGAAAAAGGAGATAAATGGAAACTGCGGTTGACTAAAGCAATTTTTCGGTCCACCCGAGATTTGTGGATGTCCCAACTCAGGATTCAACATCATATGACCTTTTCTGTTGGTCATAACTCCTTTTATACAAGCCTTTCAGAAATATTGCCTCCAAATTTGGCTCAAGCCCACATGACATCAACAACACTTGGGACATGTTCAAACACAACTACAGACCATGGCATGTTTTACACACTACCACGATGATAGATGTTAGTTCTAACTTTGAGGTCGAATGCAGTATTCAACATGAACCATTGTAAGAATGGAAGGTCTTCGCACAACTTCATCTAGGAAACAACACGGGTCTTGACAGTCTTGAAATGTTGGGGAAACGAGATTTTGACATACACAATAATTGGAACATACATGGTGTTACACATGATTTGCAAATAACTGTTTCATCATTCATCGAGAGAGAAAAGGTAGACATAAATAACAATAGCATGCAGGCCACACCACCATCTACCACACTACCTTTGTCTTTAGAACAACAACTAGCTCTTGATACCATACTACACCATTCAACAAAAAAAACCCTTCTACCTCCACTAAGATTTATAATTCAAGGAACAACTGAACAGAAAATCATTTTTGATAAATAAAATTTAGAATTCATTTACAACAAAGCATCAACCACATCTCCTCGCCTCTCCTTTTTGCTCTTCCCTACCGGTGTTTCAACATTCAACATCTCCGCACCCATTATCCATGCATCCCTCTCGTATTCCAATCAAATAATTCAAACCCTTGAAGGCCAAGCATTATCATATTTTCAAGAGTCACTTGAAACATATGAATATGTTCTTATTGATGAAATGAGTTTCATTGGCCCAAAGTTGCTAGGAAAATTTGACAAAAGGCTACGCGAGGCTTTCCCACACTCAAAAACATTTGAATTTGGAAACAGATCGACATCCTCCTTGGTGACCTCGGGCAATTACCACCGATTATGGACAGTCCTCTTTTATGCAAGTAAATCCTATGGAGCCACCCTTTGAAAGGGATTTAATTCATCCATTACATTAAAACAATATTTCGACAACAAGGAACAAACGATGCACAAGTTTCATTCCGGATTTACTACTCAACATGGAAGATTAAAATTTGTATTCCCTACCTTTGACCAGATGATCGATTTCAAGATGTCGCGTGAAAGATTTACCTCTTCCTTGTCATGCATCTCACCGCTTGCATTTCTTTTACAACACTCTCCTTGAAATGCCTTGTTGGGAACAACACTCTCCCGGCACGTTTTTTTTTTTTTTGAAATGTGGTCTCATAGAAGAGAATGATGGTGGTGTAGGAGATCCGAAGAGTGGAACTTAGGGAGATTTGATCTGAGTAGGATGTGGTGATCAAGCAATTGATGCCCGAGTAAAGAGCATTGTGGAGGAGGAGAGAATGAGAATGAGTGGATGTGAGTGTGCCAAATTAAGTTTGCCATCGAAATGGATGGATAGATAATGCGAGGGTGATTGCAAGTTGGAATTTGGAACACGCCATTCTTTCTTATTTCTTCTGCTCCTCCCTTTCAATTTCGGCCTTCTTTTCAAATATTTCCACCTGATCTACCTGCAGCATATAAATCTATATTTAAAAAAAAGGTGTAGTGCAGCAAGAAAGTGTGTTGTAGTTTCTTGTATCAAATGCAAAGAGGAAGAGAAGATGCTTGTATTGACGAAGTAAGTTGGGCATCCAGATCTGAAGTGAAGCATGATTTCAGTAGTGGATAAGAGAAGATAGGAGAGTGTGGGGTGATTTCAAAGGGCACAACAAAAATACAAGGTGAAGCGCTAATACTATTAGAGGCCCACAATCTGCAAAATTTTTGATATTTACTTGGAAGGACATTTGAAAGAAGCACTTGCACTGTTTTCTAGTCCAAAGCAAAGTAAAACACAAACAAAAAATCTCGAGAAGAGGTGTGAAGACAAGAAGAATGGCGTTCATTCGAGATAGGTGATCCATTTAATGATATGGCCTCACCTCCATTTGTCACTTGGTAGGTTCTATCAGAATAATAAAATTATGAAAAGTTTTAAGGAGTCTTCTCGATTGGAAACAAAAGATCTATAAATACAACTTTGTATTGTTGGAAATGTGTCGGGGTAAGCTTTGGCCTAAGAATCAAAATTATAAATATTGAATGGGAACTTACCGCATTCCCGAGTTACCGAGCTATAGTTCCTCATTAACCGAATTGATCAAGGTTGTGGGTATTTGTGGAAGTGATGTGCACTATCTTAAGCGTATGAGAAACTCCGCATTACATTGAAATAGCCTATGGTGCTTGGCCACGAAAGTGCTTTGGTATTGTGATATAAACCGGTAAACATGTTAAGAATTTAGTAATAGGTGATCATGTTGCATTGGAGCCTGGAATCCTTGTAACAATTGTTCACTTTGTAAGCAAGAAAGCAATAATTTATGCCGGGAAGTTAAATATTTTGGATCACCTCCTATTCATTGGGCTCTTGCACAACAAGTGGTGAATCCTGCGTATTTGTGCCACAAATTGCCAGACAATGTGTCTCTGGAAGAGGGTGCTATGTGTGAGCCTCTCAGTGTGGGTGTGCATGCTTGTCGCCATGCTAGCATCCAAGCTGGTACACACGTGTTCATATTGGGAGCTGGTCCCATTGGTTTGATGAGTATGCTCATTTCCCGTGCCTTTGGTGCTGTACGAGTTGTACTTGTAGATATTGATGAGAAACACTTATCTACAACGCAATGGAATTGGGAGTTGATTCTATTGTCCTTGTTAGCTCAGATGTAAAGATTACTACAGTGAACATAGGAACTGCTGAAGTGATTGTACACACTGCTACAATGAATGTACAGACACAAGTATTTTTAGCAATGGTATCTGGAAGTTTTAGCAGCAACAATCTCTACAAAAGCAACAACTCCTTCAGGAATGTCTTCTGCCTCACCAGTTCATTTCCAGGCATGGTCCATCTTTCCTTACCTCTCATAATTCTCGTGTTTTAGTTCTCTTTTACAACTAAATAGAATATTAAGTTATTAGATTTTTAATACAGTTTAATGTCCCTTCAACTCTTTGCAAAACAATAAAGTGTCGTGTCGCAACTCTCGAAGTCATTATAACTCGTCTACTTTAAAACATGAACTATCACCCTCGCTTCAAGATGATATAGAAAACTCTTACCCTTCTTGATCGCTCCAATATCATTTTATCGACCAGATGAATTTGACTCCCCATTGATAAAGTGACCTTCTCCTTGTTTTAAATAGTTAAATTTTGTAATTTTCGAGAGACTCACCAAGTACCCTTTGTAACTCTGGAAACGAGATGTGAAGTTTCATTCGTGTACCTTGGTATACGAGGAGTCACCTTGATTTTTTGGTTTGACCCAAAACAATCACATGACATCCTCTTGACGCTCTTATAGGAGCCCTGTTACATCAGTTTACAATAGTAGAGAGTTGTTAAAACTAGAAAGTTGGCTTTCGTTTTGGACCACCATTTGAAACCCGGAAAGAGAAATCACGTTCCGTCTTCGCAAACCTCTAGCGTTTATACTAGAAAAATGCATGGAACATTCAGTATAGGAAAGAGAAATTTTTAGGATAGTTTGGCGAAGCCATTTTGTAGGCCTCCGGTCGTAGTTTGACGAGGTCAAACTGGTCCAATTTTGTCTTGTTGCTCCAAAAACTTGTCGCCGTTTGAACATGGTTTTCTCGTTCTTAGTCCCGTTGACTCTGATGAATTATCTTTATATAGGGGAACTAGTAGGAGATGTCTCGTTGCATGCTTCTCCATCTAGCATCGTTATGGACAAATTTTTTTGGGTGCACTGAGCTAAATGTTTTCATTTTACTACTTGGGTGAATCTACGACCAGTGGCCCCAAAAAACTAGCCTCCAACGCAAACCGTGCACTCTTTTTCAATTCCGTCGGTTGTAATGAATGCTTGGTTTATCTAGGGACACGTAGAAACTTAATCGTGACATGCGTGTTCATCGAAGATAACCTTTTGGAAGCAGCTTTCTTAGCCTCCGAGTCCATTTTGAACGTTTTGTAACTAGTGAGAAAATGTAAAGGTAGAAAGTCTGCGGACCCTCATAGGGTTACCAAATCACCTGAAACTTTTAACACACATGAATAACTATCTAAAAAAACTATAATGAAACTTATTAGTATTAGAAATTTTTGCAAAATGATGTTCTCTCTCTCTCTTCCCTTCTCTTTCTCTCTCCTAGATTACAAAATGAAGAAGAAAAATAAATGCAATGAATATATGTTTCTAGACTTTTTATTTCGATTGGAAAATTGTAATTATTGTCTGATGTAAATGGGAAACTAAAAAATGACAATTATGATTGATTAGGGTGGATGCCATGCCAGCGATTTATCGCTGATATCATGCTCACATGGGTTTTTCAAGGGATGGAAGAATGACGACAAAAAGGCGATGTGTAATCTAATTATTATTATTGAAATTTCTATAGCCATTGTAAAATGAATAAGCGTATAATGTAGTCTCTTGTTACAGAAAAGTTATAATTGAAATTTGTTAATATGCATGAGATGCTAGTTTTAGGGATAACTTAGGAAATGTACATCTAATCACCGATTCAATTTGATTCTTAATTGTGTATGGCAAAAAAAAAGGGATTTGATTTATATATAGTAAATTGAAATTGAAGTTAATATATTGTAGCACTTTCTCAGTTTTCAATAGATGATTAAATTAATTACTGGATTACCTTCTTACCTTGCAAACACAATAAAGAGTTTTAATGGGAACACTCAACCTTAATAAAATATTCGTGCATAGCTTTCCTGCATGTGTGATTCCCTTTTACCATATAAGAAATTTTAAACCGTAGGACGACCTTAAACTTTGCACTTGATGAGACCTCCTAGGTTAGGTAAATAAAACCCCTAGTTGGAGTTACCGTCATAGTCATTAGGTTTAGCGACATTGTCGTGAACCCATACTTTAGGAATGACATGGTCCAACTTTATCCGAGTATGTGGTTTCCTTCTAGTTTTGGTAATCGCGAGAAGAATGTCCTCTCTTCAGGGCCGACACTAAGCTGAGTGGTGAAGACCACCTTGGAAGTCACCTTATGAGTCTTTGTTAGAAGGAATGACTAAGCGGTGTAACCTTCCCATCTGTGGAGTAGGTAGAGATATTACTCCCTTGTACCCTATTGGATTTCTGGGCCTTACGAAATTAGATCTAGAAATTAACTTCATCAGTGAATAAAATCCCTGTTGGATCCAAGTGACCTAAATGAAGATCATGATATAGTTGTTCTTTGTCTTGCATTCTCGTTAGTGAACCCTTTTGTCCCTCGTAGATAAATGTCTTGTCTTGGGCTTGTGAAAATTTAGTGCCTTGATCTTTCACGAAAGGATTATAGGGTAAATACATTTTAAACCTTAATCACACCTATAATAGAGATTGAAGCCCTGGGTGAAACTGGAATTAAGTTTAACCATGTGCTTCGTTAATATGTCAGACAAGTACTATCGTAACTCTTATGTTTAAAATGATAGTAATCATGAGACCCTAGTGCGACGCAAAGGTAAATCATCTAAGAGTAAAACCAAAATTTGAGGTTAGGAATAATGTCACTGGGAGTCCTTATGACTTAATTTAAACATCTTCATGTGTTACAAGGAATATAAATTGCCTTGGTGTGACCAAACGTCGACAAAACAAAAGATATGCATATAAAAATCAAATTTGGAATTCAACAAGTTATTGAACTATAATAATAATAATAGTGAAATAACTAATCCGTGATCGATGGATGTTCTTGGGAAAAAGATATTTCAAATCGATGTCTTTCTTAATCCCAAGATTTCATCTTGACATCACATTAGGTTCACTTGTGTAGCAAGGTTAAATTCCAAACTTTGAATAAGCGTTTTGGGAAGCATAATCTTAACATAAGAATTAGAGAGTTAGAATTTTGTATAAAATTTGGAATATGGAAAATACTTAGGCAAGTTATGAAAATTGGCATAAGGGTAAGGAGAAAAATCAAATGGTTGAACAAAAAGTGAAAGGTGAAATGAATTTTTAGAACAGGTAGGTGGAAAAAGGAAGAAATTTTTCTTACATAATAATGTTATTGGATGTTTAACGTATGCTAGATGTAACCATGGTAATGTTGTGTGGTGGGTTGTCAATCCTTAAGTCCCTTTTGTTGTGGTCGTGTTATTGCTAGTATTCGTTCGTTGGGAAAAGTGTGGCATCGACGTGCCGATGTCGTCTGCATGTGTCTATGTGAGTCGATGACTTATGTGATTGTCGCATGTGCGTCGAGTCCTGTACTTGGAGCCCTTGCTGTGTTGTGTGTAGCGTGTATTGTAAGTAAAAAAAAAAATTATCCTGGTATTTTACTGTTGTATTTGGGTGTGTAAAATGTGGGCACTACATATGGTATCAGAGCGAGGTTCATGCTCTTGAACCTCTGGGATGGATTAGAGTTGTGATGATTCTGCATGATGGTGATGGTGTTTCATGATGGTGATAAATATTGGAAGAGTAATGTGTTTTAAGAGTGATGTGATCTATGTCGTAATTGTGATAATGTGAATGCACATGATGTGTATGTCACTTAGTGCATAATTGTTGTCATGTTGATGTGCTAGGGATGGGAGTATTCTCTCTCCTCCATATGGATTCTATGAAGAATTCATGTGTGAATTACTACTTGTGATGAGAGTATTGACTCTCCTTTTCGTGGATCCAATGAGGAATCCGTGTGTGATGTACCACCATGTTTTGTGTGAATGGAATGATATTGTGAATTGCAGAGTGTTGGAACATTTTGACCTTATGTGATGTGATGATGTATTGATGTATTGCATGAAAAATTGGTGTAAAGTGAATTGAATTGTATCATGATGTTTTACCATGTTTTGAAGAAATGTGTGTATCACCTTGTATGTAGCAAATGAATGTTATGTTGTGATGTTACTATGTCCATTGTATGTATGATTTATGTAATATGTAATGATTCATGTTGTGATATAGGGGCATACAGTGAGCCTATGAACCCTATTGTACAGTGATTGCACTTTGGGTGTAGGATGTGGTAATGTGATGTATCGTAACCCGTGAAAGTAGTGATTGTGTTTTACCTCGTATATATATACCATGCATAATACGTTATGGTTGTCGTGTGTGAATTACCATTGTGTTAGTGATGTAGTTATGTGTATGTTGTGAAACCTTACACTAGACGACCCTAAGGGGATAAACTGTCAAGAGTGTATGTGTGGAGAGAGGAGGCGTGGACCAGGTTTTCATAATCTTGAGCCGAGTACGAGTGAGGAAGTGGAGTCTTATATAGACTGAAAACCCACTTCTATTTGTTTAGTATACTTCAAGCTTGCTTAGTATATTGTGGGTGTGCACCACCTTAGGCTCAACTTATGCAACCTTGTGTCCCCTGCTCTTTCCTATTGGATTGTACATTGAATAATCCTATGTGATTTTGACTATGTTAATCCTTGTGGGAGTATGGAGGGATGATTCTGGCAGGGATGATGACAGTTACATTATTGGATATGCTCATACCTGGTTACATGTATATTTTTATGAGCTGAGGCTCGATGTCCGAGTGCCAGCAACTCGATGAGTACCCCTTTGGTGGCAGTATGAGGCCACATAGTGATTATACTGTGCTATTTTCTCATTACGTATTTTATTTGTAAATTAATCTTTCTTTTAGCTAGAACCAGCCATTTTCTTGATTGACATGTTCTTATATTTTGGGCATTTATTTGATTGTTGCATTAACATTTGGATTTTGCACTAACCAAGGCTAATTAGCCATTTGTTTTTTTCTTGGTTTTAAAACTTTCTTTTCATATTTGAGAGTTTTGTAGCCTATCCCAAGGCTTTTGATTTTTCCACTTGGCATTTGATTGGATTGTTATGCTGGTTCTAATGTCGTAATGTGTTGGATTAGGGTCATGGGGTTAACCATGGAGTGGTTGAACCTATGGACCCACTTCGTTGTATGGGGGTACGCCCCAAGGAGTTACAGATAACTAGCGGGTTGTTGAACCACGAGTTATTATGTCACTTGGGTTTGGGGGTGATGGGGCTCTATGTGCCTAGGGCAATAGGGTGACCCGACCTCATTAAAAGGAGAAAGGAGACATGCCTCTATGGTTGAGTGACTTGTTATTCTTTATGACACTCTATGGTTGAGTGACCTGAGATTTTTGATGGGGCTCTATGGTTGAGTGACCCGACTTGGTTCTGGCACTATGTTTCTTCCTCTTGGAAGGTATATGGAGATTATCTGGTGATGCTTTGGGGAGGTATATGGAGTTGTATTCTGTTGCTTTTGGAGATATCTGGAGTTGTTTCGTGATGCCTTGTGATGTGTGGAGATTGGTATAGTGAGTTATGTGTACTTGTATGAGTCTTTTGATACCTTGTTATGATGATTGGTGGCGTGACTCTTCCTTTGGTTGGTATGAATGGTTGGATATTGGATTGGCACTATGTTGTTATAGCCATGGATTTGGGGCTTGTGATACCCGTTGTATATGTATCAGTAGCGTTGATTACGTTTGTCACCATATGTGGGTACTAGATCTATGTCCGGGGTAATTGTTGGAAATTAATTGTTATGTGGTCTACTTGTTGTCACTCCATGGTTGGTGGAACCCTTGTGATGTGTTACGGTCGTGAAAGTATGTAAAGGTATGCTTGTGAAAATTTGGTGTTGTGTATGACCCTGGTAGGGTGTTGTGACTGTAGTTCATGATGGGAACCCACAGGAATGAAATAACTAAAGTTATGCAACAATGAAATGCTAAAGGACTTGAATTAAGAATAATGTTAATGGAAAGAGATTAATGAAATAACGAATAAGAGAGAACTGCCAATCTTCACAGAACCTTGAAAATTAAAATTTCTACAAATTCTTCCTAGGGCCACCCTATGGTCAGGATTTTGTGTCTGAAATCTTAACCTTAAAGCGTACCTCCACCCATATTTGTTCCTTGTTGCTTCCCATTTCTCTTTTTTCATTGTATGTCGCATCGAGGACGATGCTCTTATAAGGTGAGGGAGATGTAATGCCCCACAAAATTTTTAAAATAAAATAATAAAGTATTTAGTGCTACGTGTGATCAGATTTCAAGATGTCATGTTGGAGTGTGGCAGGGGTCTGCAGGACATGGTGGTTCTTCCCTTGTCACGCATCCTCGCAGCCTTTGTCAGAATTTGTCTTCCCTGCCTTTGACCGGTTATTTCTGAAAGATTTACCTCTTCCACTCTCCGCTACGCATTTCCTTTTTACAACACTCTCCCAGACGTGCCTTGTTGGGAATAGTGTTTTTTTGAAACGTGGTCTCATAGAAGAGAATGATGGCAGTGTAGGAGATCCGAAGAGTGGAACCTAGGGGAGATTCGATTTGATCGGGATGTGGTGACTGAAGCAATTGATGTCGAGTAAAGAGCATTGTGGAGGAGGAGAGAATGAGAATGAGTGGATGTGAGTGTGCCAAATTAAGTTTGTCATCGAAATGGATGGATAGATAATGCGAGGGTGATTGCAAGTTGGAATTTTAAACATGCCCTTCTTTCTTCTTTCTTTTGCTCCTCCCTTTCAATTTTGTTCTTCCTTTCGATATTTCTACCCGATCTTCCTGAAGCATATAAATCTATATTTAAAAAAAAGGTGTAGTGCAGCAAGGAAGTGTTGTAATTTACTATATCAATGCAGCAGGAAGAGAAGATGCTTGTATTGACCAGTAAGTTGGGCATCCATATCTAAAGTGAAGCATGATTTCAACAGTGGAGAAGAGAAGATAGGAGAGTGTGGGGTGATTTCAGAGGGCACAAAAAAATACAAGGTGAAGCGCTAATACTATTAGAGGCCCACAATCTGTAAAATTTTTGATATTTACTGGAAGGACATTTGAAAGAAGCACTTGCCTATTTTTTGGTCCAGCAAAGTAAAACACAAACAACAAATCTCGAGAAGAGGTGTGAAGACAAGAAGAATGGCATTCATTCAAGATAGGTGATCCATTTAATGATATGGCCTCACCTCCATTGTCACTTGGTAGGTTCTATCGTAATAAGAAAATTATGAAAATTTTTAAGGAGTCTTCTCGATTGGAAACAAAATATCTATAAATATAGCTTTGTATTGCTGGAAATGTGTCGGGGGTAAGCTTTGGCCTAAGAATCAAAATTATAAATATTGAATGGGAACTTACCGCATTCCCGAGTTACCGAGATATAGTTCCTCATTAACTGAATTGATCAAGGTTGTGGGTATTTGTGGAAGTGATGTGCACTATCTTAAGCGTATGAGAAACTCCCACATTACATTGAAAGAGCCTATGGTGCTTGGCCACGAAAGTGCTTGGTATTGTGATACAAACCGGTAAACATGTTAAGAATTTAGTAATCGGTGATCATGTTGCATTGGAGCCTGGAATCCCTTGTAACAGTTGTTCACTTTGTAAAAAAGGAAGCAATAATTTATGCCGAGAAGTTAAATATTTTGGATCACCTCCTATTCATGGGGCTCTTGCACAATAGGTGGTGCATCCTACGTATTTGTGCCACAAATTGCCAGACAATGTGTCTCTGGAAGAGGGTGCTATGTGTGAGCCTCTCAGTGTGGGTGTGCATGCTTGTCGCCATGCTAGAATCCAAGCTGGTACACATGTGTTCATATTGGGAGCTGGTCCCATTGGTTTGACGAGTATGCTCGTTTCCCATGCCTTTGGTGCTGTACGAGTTGTACTTGCAGATATTGATGAGAAACGCTTATCTACAACAATGGAACCGTGAGTTTATTTTTTTATCCTTGTTAGCTCGAGATGTAAAAATTACTACAAAGAACATAGGAACTGCTGAAGTGTTTGTACACACACTACAATGAATGTACAGAGACACAGTATTTTTAGCAATGGTATCTCGGAATTTCAGCTGCAACAATCTCTACAAAAGCAACAACTCCTTCAGAATGTCTTCGCCTCGCTAGTTCATTTCCAGGCATGGTCCTTCTTTCCTTACCTCTCATAATTCTCGTGTTTTAGTTCTCTTTTGCAACTAAATAGAATATTAAGTTATTAGATTTTAATACAATTTAATGTCTCTTCAACTCTTTGCAAAAAATAAAGTGTCGTGTCGCAACTCTCGAAGTCATTATAACTCGTCTACTTTAAAACATGAACTATCACCCTCGCTTCAAGATGATATAGAAAACTCTTACCCTTCTTGATCGCTCCAATATCATTTTATCGACCAGAAAATTTGACTCCCCTTTGATAAAGTTGACCTTCTCCTTGTTTTAAATAGTTAAATTTTGCAATTTTCGAGACTCACCAAGTACCCTTCATAACTCTGGAAACGAGATGTGAAGTTTCATTCATGTACCTTGGTATATGAGGATTCACCTTGATTTTTGGTTTGACCCAAAACAATCACATGACATCCTCTTGACGCTCTTATAGGAACCATGTTACATCGGTTAACAACAGTAGAGAGTTGTTAAAACTAGAAAGTTGGCTTTCGTTTTGGACCACCATTTGAAACCCGGAAAGAGAAATCACTTTTTGTCTTCGTAAACCTCTAGTGTTTATACTAGAAAAATGCATGGAACATTCAAATAGAAAAGATCACTTTTCAGATAGTTGGGCGAAGCCGTTTAGTAGGCCTTGGTCGCAGTTTGACAAGGTCAAACCGGTCCAATTTTGTCTTGTCGCTCTAAAAACTTGTCACCATTTGAACATGGTTTTCTGTTCTCGATCCGTTGACTCTAATGAATTCTCTTTATATTGGGGAACTAGTAGGAGATGTCTCATTGAGTGCTTCTCCATCTAACGTCAGTTATGGATGCGGTTTTCTGGGTGCTCGAGCTAACTTTTGTCATTTTACTACTAGGTGAACTATGACCAGTGGCCTCAGAAAACTAGCCGCCAAACGCAAACCGTGTGCTCTTTTTCAATTCCGTCAGTTGCAATGAACTCTTGGTTTATCTGGGGACACGTAGAAAGTTAATCGTGATGTGTGTGCTCATTGGAAGATAACCTTTTGGAAGCAGTTTCTTAGCCTCCGAGTCCGTTTTGAACGTTTTGTAACTAGTGAGAAAATGTAAAGGTAGAAAGTTGCGGACCCTCGTAGGGTTACCAAATCACCCTGGAAACTTTTAACACACGTGAATAACTGTCTAAAAACACTATAATGAAACTTGTGTGTATTAGAACTTTTTGCAAAACAATGTTCTCTCTCTCTCTCTTCCCTTCTCTTTCTCTCTCTGGATTACAAAATGAAGAAGAAAAAATAAATGCAATGAATATGTTTCTATATTTTTATTTCAATTGGCAAATTATAATTATTGTCTAGTGTAAATGGGAAACTGCGAAAATATGATAATTATGATTGATTAGGGTGGATGCCATGCCAACGATTTATCATCGACATCATGCTCACGTGGGTTTTGCGGGATGGAAGAATGACGACAAAAAAAGGTGATGTGTAATCTAATTATTATTATTGAAATTTCTACGAGGCCATTTTAAAATGAATAACTGTCTAATGTAGTCTCTTGTTACAGAAAATTTATAATTGAAATTTGTTAATATGCATGAGATGCTAGTTTTAGGGATAACTTAGGAAATGTACATCTAATCACCGGTTCAGTTTGATTCTTAATTGTGTATGGCAAAAAAAAAGGGATTTGATTTATATATAGTAAATTGAAATTGAAGTTAATATATTGTAGCACTTTCTCAGTTTTCAATAGACGATTAAATTAATTACTGGATTACCTTCTTACCTTGCAAACACAATAAAGAGTGTTAATGGGAACACTCAACTCTAATAAAATATTCGTGTATAGCTTTCTGTATGTGTGATCCCTTTTTACCATATAAGAAATTTAAAACCGTAGGACGACCTTAAACTTTGCACTCGATGAGACCTCCTAGGTTAGGTAAATAAAACCCCTAGTTGGAGTTACCGTCATAGTCATTAGGTTTAGCGACATTGTCGTGAACCCATATTTTAGGAATGACATGGTCCAACTTTATCCAGAGTATGCGGTTTCCTTCTAGTTTTGGTAATTGCGAGAAGAATGTCCTCTCTTCAGGTCCGACACTAAGGCTGAGTGGTGAAGACCGCCTTGAAGTCACCTTATGAGTCTTTGTTAGAAGGAATGACTAAGCGGTGTAACCTTCCCATCTGTGGAGCGGTAGAGATATTACTCCTTGTACCCTATTGGATTTCGGGCCTTATGAAATTAGATCTAGAAATTAACTTCATCAGTGAATAAAATCCCTGTTGGATCCAAGCGACCTAAATGAAGTTCGTGATATAGTTGTTCTTTGTCTTGCATTCTCGTTAGTGAACCCTTTTGTCCCTCGTAGATAAATGTCTTGTATTGGGCTTGTGAAAATTTAGTGCCTTGATCTTTCACGAAAGGATTATAGTGTAAATACATTTTAAACCTTAATCACACCTATAATAGAGATTGAATCCTTGGGTGAAACTGGAATTAATTTTTACCATGTGCTTCATTAAAATGTTAGACAAGTACTATCATAACTCTTATATTTAAAACGATAGTAATCATGAGACCCTAGTGCTACGCAAAGGTAATCCATCTAAGAGTAAAACCAAAATTTGAGGTTAGGAATAATGTCACTGGGAGTCCTTAAGACTTAATTTAAACATCTTCATGTGTTACAAGGAACATAAATTGCCTTGGTGTGACCAAACGTCGACAAAACAAAAGATATGCATATAAAAATCAAATTTGGAATTCAACAAGTTATTGAACTATAATAATAATAATAGCGAAATAACTAATCCGTGATCGATGGATGTTCTTGGGGAAAAGCTATTTCAAATTGATGTCTTTCTTAATCCCAAGATTTCATCTTGACATCACATTAGGTTCACTTGTGTAGCAAGGTTAAATTCCAAACTTTGAATAAACGTTTTGAGAAGCATAATCTTAACATAAGAATTAGAGAGTTAAAATTTTGTCTAAATTTTGAATATGGAAAATACTTAGACAAGTAATGAAAATTTGGCATAAGGGTAAGGAGCAAAATCAAATGGAATGAACAAAAGATTTGGTAAATGGAAAAAAAAAGAGAAAATCATTACTTACCTAATAATGACCTTGGAAAGTTTTCCATGTAACTAAAATACATATAAAGTAATGATATGTCGTGGGTTCTTGTCAATTCCTAAAGTCACATTTCTTGTGGGTCATGTCTTTACTAGTAACCTTCCATTGGGAAAAGTGTAGCGCGACATGCTGATGTCGTCTACATGTGTGTCTATGTGAGTCGATGACTTATGTGATTTCAGATGTTGAAGGCATTGGACATTCCGATCACCCAATCCATTCACGAAAGTAACAAATGAGTAAATGGACCAAGAAATCCTAAAGATGATCGGTTGGAGAACAAATTTCTACTATGTAAACAACAAAAATCATACTTATTACAAATTTATGGGTTGAAAAAGGCCTCGTAAATGGTGCTATAGGAACAATCGCCGAAACCGTCTACGACGCATCAATACCACCACCAACATTACCTTTATTTGTTTTGTCAAATTTGATAGATACAACGGCACATGTTGGGATCCTCTCAAACCCGTTACATATTCCAATACCCACTATTTTGAGAGGGAATCGAAGATAATTGCCGCTTAAAATGGCTTGGGAATTAACTATCCACATGTCCCGACTTACTACTGCATAGAGCAACTTGTGTAATATTAGAACCAATGAAAGGCGGGTCGACATTCATAGCTTTCTCCAAAGTTACCTCGCTTGCAAATCTGCACATTTCACCTCCTTTTTCATTCGAAAGGTAATAAAAATGGCACATATAGTAACACTTGGAGCAATAAAAAATGAGGAAGCAAGACTACTATCACTCAACCCTTCATAAATACTACACTTTACTTTGATAGCACCTCCGCTACTACTTTACTCAACACTTCTTCTATCCTAGATGCCATTTCCGTTCAAGGGGTATCAAATGTACTCATGTTTACTAGAAATAAAATTACCCTCAAAAGGCTACCATTCATGATATAATTCTTCTCATGTTAAGTTCAAATAAAACAGTCTACAAAATGGTACCACTCATGATATGAGATTTGTAAATGTATATGTACAAATTTGTAACAACTTTGAAATGAAGAGATGAAACCTTTAAATGAAGTGGTTGGTCTATATATCTACAATTACAAAATTACACTTTTCAACATACATGTTCAATTTTTCCTTTTTATTGTTGCCCATTTCTTTATGTTAACCAACAACAACACATTTTTAATGTCTTCATCTGCACACAAATACCTACAATTTTAAAATGCCAAGAAAGAACCATGCAGTTTATAGTTGTTTCCATCCAAAGCTTTGTACATTATATCACTTTTTGCATTTTGAATAGTTTTAAGGGTTGGACCTCATGTTTGCGCTCTTTAAATGAAGTGACTCATCTATATTTCTACACATACAAAATCAATCACCCATAGTTTAAACAAACACAACTACAAAAGTAAAAACTATCCCTATAACACAAATAACATATACCATTTTTTGTTTGCAAAATGCCTCAAAGAAATGTGGTCTCATGGAATGTTATGATTGTAAGATATGCACAAAATAGATCTAACAATGATGCTCTCAAACTTGTTGAGTTAATAAAGAAATTTAGAATGTACCATAACCATTTCAGATTTGTTTATATATAATTGCATATTTTGTCTCATTTTAGTTTCATGAAGAGATAATATGTTAAAGCACTTAGTCATTCTTTCAATCTACTTTGACAACAACACTTCACATTCACAACATTCTTGAGAGTGAGTATTAGCAAACTTACATGTCTCACTTGCATTTGTATTCAATTATTACACAACTAACTGTTATCTAACATCCCTTCTAATGTATTTTGCAACATTTGTTTTGGCTTTAATAGAAAATCAGTATTGTCAATCACACCCCTTATCAACATCAACTAAAAAAGTAATAACTGTGTTTCTAAATCTAATAACATATACCATTCAACGTTCACATTGCATTGGACACATGCGATTGCTAGTTTAGCTTCTAAAGAAAGTGGGAGAAAACTTTGTACAGCTTGTAAGATTTTTGTAAGCCTAGTTAATGTTGTAGGCTTATTGTAAAATGCTCAATTGTTTTTTAAAGCCTCCTTATTGTCATTTTTAGGTTGTTTTTTAAAGCCTCCTTATACGAATCTAGGAGTACTTCGAGATTGAAAAATCCTGATCCAAAGCCAATTAGCTAGTATAGTTTCCAATATCCAGTTCTGTGGGAAGTTAACCTGAGCCAGTGCCAGGAACCAGTAACCAGATCTAGGTTGTCAAGTGCTACAAAGCGAGAGTTAATTGATGTAAGCTTTATTTTATACATCATTTATATAGTGATTCGTCATTAAACAAATCCGTAGATGTATCCTAAATCAGGTGAACTCTTTTATTATCCCAGTGTTCATTTTGTCTATATTTTTGTGGTTTGATTCATGTTGTCTTTTGCAATGTATTTTAATCATTTTTAACATAAATCATGAATAATTAGGAAAATTTAAAGTATCAAGAAGAACAGGAAAATTGAGTAAATTTTGGTTAGCACCCTGTTTTCGGATCAATAAGTTGTTTGAAAAATCTCCTCCATTATATGTTTTTAGACACTATATTTTTCTCTTTCATATATTTTCAACGAGGACGTTAAATTTTTTGAGGTTCTCCAAGAATTCACTATTATTTTTCAAAAGGTACACCATATTTATATGACATAAATAATTAATCAATATAAGCACGTATTTTTGTTTTTGAATAGAGACTTGGGGAAATGACCGAATATCGTTATGAACTAAATGCAATTTTTCACTTCCCCTCTAGGATTTTCCTTTAGGAAATGGATCGTTATTTTTTTCTAAGTGTGCAATTAGAACAATCTCCCTCTCTGAAGGAAAAATTTGAGAACCAAAAATCATATTGTGATTACTAAGATTTTACTATGAGCGATAGTTTAGGTGACCAAAAATATCATGCCAAAGTTTACTAAATTCATTTGCATGTGCAATCTTGACTTGATGGTGTTGATCAAACATAGCTATTAAACTTATATAATTTGTCTCAATGATCCAACTTGCAAGTGGATACAATAGTAGATTGGTATATTTCATGTCTAATTACAACATCATTAGAATTAAAATCAATAATTTTTCCTTCACAAGAGTAAGTGATATGATAGATAGATAATAAGTTTACACACAATGTTGGAAGGTGGAGAAATTTATTGAAATTTTCATTCTCCATATTAATAGACCCTTCTCCTTCAACAATGAGAGGAGTATTGTTTCCTACAAAAAATTGAGTTGTATGACTATTCTTGAGAGTTTAAAATAGTGAACACTAATTTTGCATATAGTTGGAGGATCTTGAATCCAAAATCCATTCATTTATTGTTGATTCATTTTTTGTTGCAAAAATAACAACTCTTGTTTTAAGGGGAGCAAGCTAAATTTTTCATCTCTTCTTCCAAATATGCCATTTTTTTAAACAATAACGTTCAACATGGCCTAATTTACCTCATAATTTGCAACATTTTTGTCACATTTTACATTAATTTTTACTTTTCCTTTGTCCTAATGAGATAAGGAGTCTTGCAAGGATAATCTATCAGCCTTAAGATTAGGATTTTTTCACTTATTTCTCAGTATTGTCATTGCATTCTCAAATGTTATGTTGTGATGCTAAATTATATTTATCAACTATTCATTCATGTTTATTACCTATAAGTTTACTCTAGTAATTTTTATTAGTACATATAAGCTATATGTCACAAATAATTAAATAAGTTTTTCTTATTCTTTCTAAAATTTCTAAAAGAACTTATAAAAATTCAATGCCACATATGCAATGCTTAAATAATCTTGTTATGTGCAGTATTTGGAGATAAAAATAGACTAAGGATGAACCACTTTAGCAAAAAGATTCATGACTTTTTGCATGAGAATTTGTTTCAGCAACTTAACAAGTATAAGGCTCAAACACTTAACTTGAGTAATGAAATCCTCAATCCGAGGATAGTGGTCTGGATTAAAAGAAAAGCTATTATAAGGTTTTTAAATATATATAAGGTTCCATTTCATCATGCAAATAATAATTCAACTCATGGGATACTGATTATAAAATATTACCTCTAACTTCATCATAATGATTTATTTTGGCCATTCGTCATGATCAAGAATTGAAATTCATCCATAAAATGTAGTAAAGACCCTTGCTAAGTAGGACATCAATAATATTAGTATAATGTCTAGTTTATGAAATTAAAAGCTGTGATGATTATCCATTTTCAGCCATAATGAGTATTGAAACTTACTGCAAATAAAAGAGCCCAATTTTTTTGTATGTCATTTTATTTATTTAAAAAAAAATATGGAAGTACATGTTAAAATGATCTTCTTGATGATAAAATGACAATGGCATGATTTCATGATGAAAAATTTATTCGAGTAAATAAATATTGAAAATAATATTTCTTCAAATTTCTACCTCAAGGAGAAAATAACAATAGTATATGTATCAAAAAAGGGTCTCTCAAACTATTTAAAAACCAAAGTTTTGAACCTACATATTTTGACTAAAACATGAATTCTATAATCTAATTGAGCATGGTTTTTAATAGAACTAAATAAAAAAAAAATTGTTGTAATTAAAATAGGGTTTCTCAACTAAAAATGCAATAAGAATTTTTACTATATTGGACATAGTTTTTGTACAAAACAGCTATAATTGGAATTCTAGATCTAAACGATGATATGGGAAAGTGTGCATAACTTCCAAGTATACTCAATATTTTAGGAATTATTGGGTTAGGAAATGTTTGATTTATAGGACCTCTTTTATATATTTATCCCATTTGTAAATAGTGAATTAGGCCAATGATTATGAAGGATTCCACAATTCCCATAACTATATTATCTCAACTATGAAGTACATAAAGAGTAACTTCCTAGAGATAACTACATATTGATTCACCGAAAAATCAAATAGACAAAAGGATTCATATTGACATAAAATAAAAATATCCTAAGTGATTTATATATATCATGAGGCATGTTGAAGATAATATTTACATACAATGTTTGATGGCTTGAGTATTGGGGCAATACCATCACATCATGAATCACATAAAATTGATTATGATTTTCCTTGAACAAAATCTCCCGTGAGGTTTACAACTTCGAACATAGTTCTAACTTAGAAGAATTCTTAAAAAGACTTCTTCACCAATTAAAGATGAAACTAGATTCCATAAAGGGAAACATTCTAACATATGATTGGTTATCTATAGTAGGCCACTACATCTAATCTAAAACTTGCAAAAAAATAAAAACCGTAATAAATATGAATATGTAGAAGAGGATGAAAAGTGTAGATATGATATTTATACATTTATGTAGTATGATGTGAAGCTTTTGTTACTTTGATACCATATTAAATCTTCTAGGTATTCTCTAAACAAGCATAAGACATATACCCACATATATGCATATATGATAAATAAATGAAATCCTAAAATAAAGACATTACACATATTTATAACACATATAACATGAATAATATTTTAGATTAAAATCTATAGTATGAATTAACTAGTATAACTCTCATCCATAGTTATAAACAAACAATAGCTCTCTATTCTATTATAAAGGCAAGACAAATGTTAGTGGTTAGGGTTTAGAGAGTAGTTAACTTGTAGAACAAATATGATTTAATATTATTAACAATGTAAATTAATCAAGTAAATAAATTTATTGATACTCTTATATATAAATAACATTTGGAAAAGTGTGCACTACTAGTACATTATCATAATTTATATCGCAATAAATATTACAAGTGCATCTTAATCACAAATAATAATGTGTGGTAAATTAAATACACTAACAAGGATAATATCTTTATAGTTATGATTCACTTCAAGCCAGAACCACCATATGTAAATGGACAACAATATGTATAGCTTTTGTGTTAAGTTTTTAGTTTCAAGCATAAACTTTGAAAACATTGATTAACTCTCTTCCTCAAACAAAAAATAACACCTCTTATTGGGATAAAGGATCAAGATCACTTAAGATAATTGAAACAAATAAAATTATAACTCCTTTTACCTTAAGCATATGCTACTTAATGAAGTGTATTTTCCTAATTGACTTCCTTGATTCAAGATGGATGAATTTCTTGTATGATTGATTTCTTATTGGCTAATTTTTTGGTAACACTTTGGTATGATTTGCTTGCTTTATATTCAAGGTGGAAAGATGTTGGTATGTTTATTATAGTTGTTTTTCATGCGGGGAGGTGGCTCAATTTATAAAATCCACATGGATTAATGGATGGTTCAAATGAAGACATATTGGAGGTTGATCAAAGGTGGAGGATGGTGATTAGCTAAAATAAGATTATCTAGTGTAATATAATGTTATAGAAGCAGTGAATAAATGACAATAAAATATATTAAATACACCCAAGAAAACTAAGCTAGAAAATATGAAACCCTAATGTGCAAGAAGGGTTAAGAAAATCCTTAATTGATTCATAAATGTCGCAAGACTATGTCACTTTGTATACCAGGTGAACAGGAGGAGGAAAAAAACCACATAGAAGCCTGAGAAAGCACATATTTGAGCTATCTAACTAGATTGGGAGCCTAGAACGGGATAGGGTCACCTGTGGGCACCCTAGTCGAAGATCTAGGGTGCTCGATCGATGGAAATGGCCGGAAAAACTCTTCTAGGTGTCACTAGGATGTTTTCATGTGTTCACTTCCTATCGCATTAATGCCATTGAACTGCGTTAGATGTCACTATGAATAGGAGATAGAAGAATCACCTGCAAAACCCCATATAAAGCATCAAAACCCTAAAAAGAAAGATGTGCATATGAAGGGGTCAGATTTCCTCATCTACCACAATGGTGGACTTACTAATCGAGAGCATTACACTACATCTCGGACCCATGTAGTTCTAAGTGTGTGTGTGTGTGTGTAGGTGTGTCTTTTGCAATCATGCCCTTGGTTACTCTTACATGAAGTAAAGTGAGAAAATAACTAAATGTAGAATGTAATAAATGTGTGTATGGAAACAATATAATCCCCTTCTATGAAGTGTGATGCGAGATGAACCACCTTGTGTGCCTTGTGATAGAGCTAGATGGATGTAAATGTAGCTTTATATGTCTTTGATTGATGTAAATCTAAACAATGATAGTAGATGCTTAGTGTTTGGTCCCTCATTATGGTCACATAACTTTATATTTATATGGTTCTCTTGCTATAATTTTGTAATTAACCCTGAAAAGTCCAACCACCAAAAATATAAGAAGATCAAATGGTTTCAAAGTTCTTAAAAGGTGAGATGAAAGTACAAAGAGAATCAAGGAACCCAAAGGGGACCGGGTGTGTCTGGGGCACCCCATTACTAGTTGGGCACCCCAGACAAAGATGAGAAAAACATAATATGATAGTGCAGGTTGGGAAAGTACAGGTGTAAAATCGAAAAAATAACAAAAAGCAATGTAAAATGGCCAAAGATATGGGTTGATTATTACTCTTTTCACTTAAGAACCATATGAATAGTAGTATGATACCGGGACTAAATAATGACTCAAAGTGCATGATTTTGTGTCTATATTTTCCCCACTTTATGTTGGTGAGTAGAATGCTTGGTAAGATAAAGTAGATAGAGATGTGTTCCTAATATCCATGTAGAGTAATGTAGAAAATGCACCGAGGGACTAGACAAAGCGTGGGTAGTCTAAAATGGAGTGATCTAAAGATGTAAAAATTGTAAAAAGTGATGAAAGTGAACCTAGGGAAAAAGTGTGTGTGTAGATGCAAATGTGTGTAGCGTATTTGCATGGTTAATATGTTGTGTTTGACTTCAATTGATGTAATTGTTGTTGTTGACTATTTTCTTCCACACGGATGGACCTACAAAAGAGAAGATGATCAAGTAGTCAAATATGCATGTATATGTGTAAAAATGCATGTATATAGTAAAAATATTATAAATGAAAGTATGAAAATGAAAAATGAACATGTGCACCTGATCCATGATGAGAAAAAGGTGTAAAAAGGATATCCTATCACTATCAATGAAGTGTGAGTTTTTTTGGGTGATCTCATGCCATTGTGGATGAAGAAATGTAGGGAGAAATTTGTGTTATTCTCCAACATGTAATTCCTTCCTTGAGAGTGGTGAAGAGATCTCTATATTGCCTAGTTTTTTGGGTGAACCAACGCCACTAGCCAAAAGAAGTATAGGGAGGAAATTCTAATATTATTCCAACCTATAACTTCTCCCCATAATGTTAAGGATAATTTGTCATGTAAAATATGTTGTGTATGGAGTTCATGTAGTCTGTCTAAACCCACTCATTGTATAACCCACTAGTATCATGGAAAAAAATAAAAATTGGACTATACAGTACTATGTTGTGTAGTGTGTAAACCAAATGATGCCCCCTCTTTGGGGGCATATGTTATGTCACGAGATAGGAGAATGAGGCCTAAAAGATGACCGACGTGTAACTAAAACTTTGACCTGAATGGGGGAGGGAATGTGCTTGGTAAATATCAATACACACATAAACAAGTGGCTAGAAAACAAGTGTTAGTACGAACATGCATGTAGAAAATGAGTGTAAGCTAAACAAACAATGTGTAAGCTAGAACATAAGCAGACAATGTAAACACCCAAAAAGACAATGTAGGTTACACAAAACAGGTTGCAAACATGGATACCACCCACGGTGTCACAAAACACTCAAGGCCATAGTGACAAAAAAAACAAGTGTGCACACAAGACAAAGGAAAAGCCCGCATATAATAACAAGCAATATTAGACAATGTAACAAATAAGTATGGAAGAAAATATCCCTGCATAACAAATCCTACACATGAAGCACCCGTTATCATGTCAGAAAAATAACAAGTATGTCAATGGCATGTATAAACAAAAGTAGTGTGTTATGAACAAAAATGAAACAATAACACCTCTAGTGTATGTGGATGCCCCTAGTAGGTAGTGTATCAAGCATCGGTGTTGTGTGTAGAAGATATGTAGAAGGTATGTATGAAGATATGTATTTAGTGCAAGAAAGAGTAAATGCAACCATAAAATGCAGTATGTTGTGGATGGATGGAATAAAATGCAATGTGGATGATAGGAGACACGTGCCCCCCAAGTGAATGGAACTATATACATTGAGTTTCATTTAGTATTCCACCTCAACAGTCAACAATGAACCATAAAACAAAGTGTGTCATCGGGAAATGGTCAAATTATGTGTTGTGTGTAGCATGTTGCGATGGGTATGTGGTGATGATATACAACTTATAGATGAACTGTGCGACTCTATATCATAAGCGTAAATCACGATAGGATGAATAGAAATGAGTGGTGATTTAGCATAAAGCATATATCCATAAATGATGTAAGCGAAATTGATAATGTATCCTATCACGAGATGATGGTAGAAGAAGTGACCGTATAGCGTAAAGTGTATATCACTAATTATAGGGGTGTTGCATGAGAACAAGTGTGAATATTCAAGTGTGTGAGTGTGATGTGGTTCATTTGATGTGTATACCCTCAACAATCCATTATGGACCATGTGACTAGATTGTGTCATCGGTAGTGAGTGCAACGCATGTAAGTAGATGTGTAGAATGTGTAATATGTGTAGGAAATGCAATGTGATATGTAAAGTGTGTAATGTGCGATGTGTAAGATGTAATGCAAGATGTGTAGATGATATAGGTATAGAATGTGTATGATGTATGAAACACAAAGTTTGAATGACATGTGATAGATGTAAGATGTAGGATGTAGAATTTATGTATGTATGTATGATGTGTGAAGACGCGTAATGTGTAGTGTCTATTATGCAGTGTAAGAGTTTCATGTGTATAGTATGCCCTCAATAGTCAAGTGTGAACCAAAGCACAAGAGTGTGTCATAGGGTATTGACGATGTTTAGGTGTAGATGACTATGTGTATGCTATAATGTCGATGTGTGATAAGCCAAGTATGAAAGATGCGTTGATGCTAGGGTGGGGAGGAAGTAATAAGTGCAATACCCCCCAAGCATGTCAATGATGGAGATTTATGCAGCGACGCGAGAGGTACCATGCCATTGTGGGAGAGTGTTATCTATGTCATGATAAAAATGAGGGCCAACACAATGGTAGGCCAAAGCAACAAGATTAGGATCATGCGATGGTGTCATAATTTAAATTGTGCCTTAGCCATCTATAGGAGTAGTTACTTTGAAAAGAGTGGTTGGTTAGAGCTTATGCGGGATTGATGACACTTTAGTAGAATACTTTATAGGAGAAGGTGGACTAATTTTGAGAGGTGGTTGTGTAGTTTGACTTGGTAACGTTTTGGATGACTTGAGAGGAAGAGGTGTTGAACTGATATTTAGAGGAGGTTGCTTATATTGAGTTGGTAATGTTGCAGATAACTTGAGTGGAGGAGTAGGACTATCCATAAGAGGAGGTGGAGTGGAATGAATAGGAGGCACTTGAGTGGCCAAAGAAGGCACCGTAGAAGTGATAGCATGATGCTCATTAGATATAGATGAATCAGATTTAGGAACCCATTAAGATGTAGCATTTGTAGATGGGCATGCAATAGAATGTTGTGCAATGAATGAGATAAAGCCCTGACACTCAAGATATTTAATTCTTCATTGTAAAGTGTAGCAATCATTGTCATTATGTCCATTGATTCGATGGTAATTGTAATATGGATGACCTTGATATTTTGCTAGCCGATAAGGAGGATAGTAATGAGTAGGTGGTAAAGTGATCAATTGATGACCTAGGAGCTTAGTAAGAATGTCATGTTGCTTAGTATTGCGATCAAAGGTGAGAGGCTCTGGTAATGGTATGACTTGAGGCTCATTGATATGAGCACATGTAGTAGACATAACATGAAGATGAGTTGTGGGAGGAGAAAAAAATGAGCCTAAGAAGTGTCCTTAAGATGTTGTATTTCATATTTGAGAGATGTAATCGTGGATTCCATAGACTGAAATTTATCTTGAAATAAAGAATGAAGAGCTTGAATGGATTTGCAAATAGATTGATTGGATTTAGAATCAAGGGAGTCCTTAGAAACATGACCGAAAATAGCATTGACTTGAGCATGCAACATGTTGATAGGAAGATACATAGTCTCTAGGGTTTTTTGGAGAGCGTATTTACAAGATGGGTGCATTTGAATCAATTGAAGCAAAGAGACTTGACAGATCTTAGGATCCATGATGGAAGAAAAATAAAGATCCATCAGTATCCGAACATGAGTTCACCAATGTCATGAGTATTGATGACCTAGGAGCTTAGTAAGAATGTCATGTTGCTTAGTATTTCAATCAAAGGTGAGAGGATCTGGTAATGGTATGACTTGAGGCTCATTGATATGAGCACATGTAGTAGACATAGCATGAAGATGAGATGTGGGAGGAGAAAAAAAATGAGCCTAAGAAGTGTCCTTAAGATGTTGGATTTCATATTTGAGAGATGTAATCGTGGATTCCATAGAATGAAATTTATCTTGAAATAAAGAATGAAGATATTGAATGGATTTGCAAATAGATTGATTGGATTTAGAATCAAGGGAGTCCCTAGAAAGACGACCAAAAATAGCATTGACTTGAGCAAGCAATATGTTGATAGTAAGATACATAGTCTCTAGTTTTTTTGGAGAGTGTATTTACAAGATGGGTGCATTTGAATCAATTAAAACAAAGAGACTTGACAGACCTTAGAAGCCATGATGGAAGAAAAATAAAGATCCATCAAGATCCGAACATGAGTTCACCAATGTCATGAGTATTGATGACCTAGGAGCTTAGTAAGAATGTCATGTTGCTTAGTATTGCAATCAAAGGTGAGAGGATCGGGTAATGGTATGACTTGAGGCTCATTGATATGAGCACATGTAGTAGACATAACATGAATATGAGATGTGGGAGGAGAAAAAAATGAGCCTAAGAAGTGTCCTTAAGATGTTGGATTTCATATTTTAGAGATGTAATCGTGGATTCCATAGTCTGAAATTTATCTTGAAATAAAGAATGAAGGGATTGAATGGATTTGCAAATAGATTGATTGGATTTGGAATCAAGAGAGTCCTCAGAAAGACAATAAAAATAGCATTGACTTGAGCAAGCAACATGTTGATAGGAAGATACATAGTCTCTAGGGTTTTTTGGAGAGTGTCTTTACAAGATGGGTGCATTTGAATCAATTAAAGCAAAGATACTTGACAGACCTTAGAAGCCATGATGGAAGAAAAAGAAAGATCCATCAAGATCCGAACATGAGTTCACCAATTTCATGAGTATTGATGACCTAGGAGCTTAGTAAGAATGTCATGTTGCTTAGTATTATGATCAAAGGTGAGAGGATCTCGTAATGGTATGACTTGAGGCTCATTGATATGAGCACATGTAGTAGACATAGCATGAAGATGAGATGTGGGAGGAGAAAAAAATGAGCCTAAGAAGTGTCCGTAAGATGTTGGATTTCATATTTGAGAGATGTAATCGTGGATTCCATAGAATGGATTTGCAAATAGATTGATTGGATTTATAATCAAGGGAGTCCCCGGAAGAAAGACGGCTGAAAATAACATTGACTTGAGCAAGCAATATGTTGATAGTAAGATACATAGTCTCTAGTGTTTTTTGGAGAGTGTATTTACAAGATGGGTGCATTTGAATCAATTGAAGCAAAGAGACTTGACAGACCTTAGAAACCATGATGGAAGAAAAATAAAGATCCATGAGTATCCGAACATGAGTTCACAAAAATGATTAACTAGAATAGAAATATTCTAGTGTAATCTAATGTTATGGGTAAGTGCACCAAGTTGGGGGACAATTAAGTGGACATTAAAAACAACAAAACATCAAATTTAGTCTTCCGCGGACTTGAACCATGCCGAAAAGTAAAAACTATGTCATAAAAATTATACCATTGCGTAGGGGAGACTATTATCTTTGTAGAAATACTGATTTTAAAGTGAATATAAGAGGAGAAATATCATTTTATAATTTTTACTAATAGTAGGTCTTTAAGACACTTTTTCCTTGTGAATGTTTATGTCTACATTTAAGACCTGCAAAATTTGTTTCACTTATCAGAATGTGATAAAACTTATACCATCCCAACCATGGTGAAATTATATACATGTTCAAAAAAAAATTATTTGATTTCAATATTTTTTGATGAAGTTATGGTGGGCAAACGGAAAGTGCTCTGTTTTCTTTATGTTTTCATACCACTTTCACGGAAAAATCATAAAAATAAAATATTACTCAAAAAATACAAAATAAAATCCATCCCAAGATAGATAGTGGCATATAACTTCTCACTGAAGGAAAAATATATATATAAATTTTGGTCATCCAAATTGTGGGCAAACGGACTATAATCTTATCGCATTTTTAAAAAAAAATACCAAGTCATTAAATTTTGAGTGTTTAATATAGCTAATCTTGTCCATTTTTTACAAAAATTAGTATTTTAGAAACTAGATTCCAGATGCTACAATTCATATTAATATAATTTTGTCTAATTTTGAGTGTATGTATTGCTAATAATCCCTACAAGTTGATATTATGTTGTTATTTGCAATATGATGTCCACGGATGACCCTATATTTGTCCATCAACTTCCTGCACTTACCCTTATAGAGTAGTAAATAAATGAAAATAAAATATATAAAATACACCCAAGAAAACTAAGCTAGAAAATATGAAACCCTAATGTGCAAGAAGGGTTAAGAAATTCCTTATCCGATTCATGGATGTCGTGGGACCGTATGAACAATGTGTAGATCGTGAACAAGACGAGGAAACGACCCCACAAAATCCTGAGAAAGCACAAATCTGAGCTATTTGACTGGATTGGGCACCTAAAATGGATAGGGCGCTGTGGGCACCCAGGTCTTCAATATTGGCGCTACCTGGTCTACAAAAATGGCTAGAAAACCTCCTTTGAGGTGTCGTTGGATGTTATCTTGTGTCCGCTTCTAGTAGCACTAATGTCATTGAATTGTGTTGAATGTCACTGTGAATAGGAGATGGAAGAATCACTGTAAAACCCCAGACAAAGCATCAAAACCCTAAAAATAAAGATGCATATGAAGGGTTTGGATTGTCTTCTAAACCTGATGGAAGATTTACTAAATGAGCATTGCACTACATCTCGAACCCAATGTAGTCATAGGTGTGTGTGTGCAATAATTCCCTAGGTTTCTCTTGTGATCGCACTTTTTGAAGTAGAAAGCAAATAACTAAATGCGATAATGTAATAAATGTGTGCATGGAAACAATAGACTCCCCTCCTATGAAGTGTGATGCATATGAACCAGCCTTGTGTGCCTTGTGATGGAACTAGATGGATGCAAATGTAGCTTTAGATGCCTTTGATGGATGCAAATATAGATGGTGATATTATATGCTTAGTGTTTGGTCCCTCGTTATGGTCACACAACTTTATATTTATATGGATCTCTTGCTTTAATTTTGTAATTAACCCCAGAAAAGAACAACCACCAAAAATATGAGAAGCTCAAATAGTTAGAAAGTGCCCAAAAGGTGAGAGGAAAGTACAAAGAGGATCAGGGTGCCCAGAGGGGACCAAGGCGTCTGCCCAAATGAGAGATGAAAACACATAAGATGGCACATACATACTGGGCAATTATGGGTGTAAAATCGAAAACAATGACAACAAGAAATGCAAAATGGCCAAATACATGGGCTGATTATTACTCTTTTCACTTAAGAACCATATGAATAGTAGTATGAGACTGGGACTAAATAATGACTCAAATTGTGTGATTTTGTGTCTACAAATGAAGAGGTGGTTACGATTCTAGAATTTTCTCTAATTTTAAATTTATGGACAAATCTAGGAAAGGTGATGAATATCTCTAGATGGATATTAATAGCTTCAGATATGATTAAATAGTTCATAAGATATTAGTGAAAGGATTTGTAGTAGAGGTTAGGAGGGTGGGTGGAGGTAAGTAGCTAGGAACTTTAAATTCCTAAAAATGTGAAAGTATGTAGCTAGTGTTATGTGGGGGATAATTAGATAATTAATGGGGATGATAAAAAAATTAGGATGGGGGTAGGGTTAGTTCATGTTAGGTCAAAATTAGTAGTCATGATGTTAGAGGGGAATAAGTAGTGTTAAATTAGTAATGTCATATGAGTGGTTAATTTTAGGTGTATATATTTTTACCCTCTTTGAAATGTCATTGTGACCAATGAAAGTAATCAATTTTCAAACAAGATAGAAGACGAGGTTGGGAAGGTTGATTCCACGGTGAGGGGGGTTATGGGATGAGTAATGATACATATTATCACCAAACGGGATGCTTAGCATGTTAGTACAATAGATGGCATGTTAGTAGAGTGGGGTGAGATGGAAGTGATGTAGTTGATAATGTGGTCGGGAGGTGTGATTGCATTGAATAATGATTGATTGATTTACTGATTTATAAATGGTTAAGTTTATAACTCCCTAGGAAATGATGCATCGATGGATTAATTTTAAATTGTTTATTTGATTGATTTATTGATGGATGGATGATGCCACAAGAAATTATTTGTTTGAGGAGAAATATTGATAAAGTTACGATCCTTGATGTGCCCCATTCAATGATATATGAGAGGTGGAATTTATGAATGTTTGATTATTTGATGAATTTCTATCGAGGTATCTATAAGTATCACTTAGAAGAACAAGGCACATATAGTTGTAGAAAACAAAATAACTTTAAGTATGAAAGTGCAAAAAAAAAAAAAACTTAGTATGAAACAAAGATAATATTTCTCTAAATACATTGCATAGAATTGCTTCATGAAGATGTACATAAAGGAGAGTGAATGTGTAACTCGTCCATGATTTATTGACAAAGAGCCCAAAATATAAAAGTAACTCCCACGCTTGGCATAATAAAATTAAGAGTAACTCCCACTTAACTAACAAATATGGCTAAGTGTAATTCCTATGACAAACTCAAAGTGTAACTCATATGACTGACACCTAAACAAGATAACTTCTAAAGTATAATATTAATCCATGTGATTGTGTAGGAATAATCCACATAAATAAATAAATGGAATAAATAATATTTTACACCAACACCCCATATGCATATCTTAGATTGGTGAACGATAAAGGTTTATCCCAACAAGGCTTGATGAGGTACTCAAATACAATGCATCTCTCACAATGTGAAGTAAAAGAAGAAAATCCAGTGGGAAAAATCCACCCAAAAGAGAGAAAGAAAAATTGAGGACTAAGAAGCCTCACTAGAAGCTACAATTGCATGTAGCTACCTTGTATCTTGGATAGGTCCCATGTTACCTATACAAAGAAGAGAGAAGATAAATGCAAAATTTTGCATGGAAAGTTTTTTAGCAAGTCCCTCTACAACAAATAATATCTCTTCATTTCAAAAGAAAGAATCCTATAGCAAGAAAACTATGTAATTCCCACTCAAGTGGAATGTTACTGATAATGTAGAAGTTTTGAAAATGCTCAAAATGTCTCCAAATGAGTGCTCAAATGTGCCAAATTCATATCAAGAAATATAGGCTTAACTTTTAAGAGGGAAATACAAAAGCATGAAATGGAATGAGAACAAGAGGTTTTATAAGTACCCTCATTACATACAAAAGAATATATAATTCCATGAGGAGTTGTCAAATATCATATAAATTTCCTCAATGGTGCGATCTATATACAAAATGTGATACTCTACAAATAAGGACACAATGTCTGGTAGAAATGTGTCCCAGTGAGGTGAATCCAAAAGACATATGTGATCCTTCTGCAAATTATCAAATGAAGGTATCAAATTCATTAAAGGATTAGGTGTATGTTCCTCATCTCGTAATCTCTATAGTGATGGTGGAGGTGCCACATCCTCTAGAATCGTGTCCTCTCAACCAATGAAATGAATATGAGTACAAACTATAAGATGAGTAATAGGTGCCTCAAAAACCATCTACAAGTGTGTCCTCAATAGAAGGATAAATAACTACAATATGAGAATAAGTAGGAGAAGATGAAACCAACAAATCCTCATACAAATCACCAAAAATATCATTGAAAAGAAGGGGTGAGAAGAAAGAGGAACTACGAGAACAATAGAATGTAGAAACAACAATGGGATCCCCAAACAAATTTGTAAGTAATTCCCAAGATTCTTTTGGTGACATGGCATGTGTAATTTGAGAGTGCAAAGTATCTAAAACATGGAGGCGAATATAACAAATGGCCCTTGCTTGTTTTGACTCAAGCCAAGAAATATCTTCTTCCTTAGTAATAATGTGAACATGCAAAGCGCCATAAGTAACTCTCCGTAAATTATTAATCATCAAATGTAACCTCATTAGCTCAATCCATTTATCGTAATTATATATGTTGAGAGGATCAACATAGCATGAACTCATGTCATAAGAATAATTTAAAGGAGGAATATGAATTCCCCAACGGATAGAAAATCCCTTTGTCTCAAGTCACCAAAACTAACAAAATGAGAAAATGTGGACATAGCATAAAAGTGGGAATGCATCAAAAATAAGATACAACGTGATGGTTTCAAAATGAGGAGAAGACAACATATGAATGAATGTCAAAGAAGAAATTAGCATACAATACCCCTTTTGAAATCATGCAAGACCCCTTCAAATCACTTTGATAAAAACCCCATTTTGGAGCTTAAGAATTTTATTGTGCTTTACAATATAAATGGTACCAATGGAAAGAGGATGAAAAAACATCCACTTTTGAAGAATACGACACTCAATTCAATTTACCATCAAAATATATTAAGGACAATTTCATGTCTTTAATGAGTCTTAGAATGTTGGACTCATTAATACATGAAGGAAAAAGTAAGGTATATATTCCATCATCTACGCCCCCACTAACATTTTATGACACCAACATCCTCCGAGAAGGGGAGATGTGATCCATAGGGATCTTCATAAAACATTACCTCATTAATTAAACACACCAAAAGAAAGAAAGAAATGTAAAATATCTCAAAATTGAGTCCACAAAGGATGGTTGTGTAAAGTGGAATTTTTAAAACCATTGGTTTGTAGGGAATTGTGAGTTTATCATGAAATACGAAATCTAAAACGATGGGAAAACTTTTTCTCCTTCCTTTCTTGTAACATTTTGGATTCTCGGTTTACTGTCAAAGACATCCATGTGTTACAAGCAAAAAAGAAGAGGTTGTATGAGGAATAAATGATTAAAGTGATCTTGTGTGTATTTTTATAAAATCAAAGTTTCATCTTTTTAGGAGTGTAACATCATTTTGTATCTTATTTTAGGGCTTCTTTATATCTATATTTCATTCTTTGGCTAATAATAATATGGGAAAGAGAGTTATTGCCATTCCCTTATAGTTATTACCTCACATGGATGATTGATGTCATTTAAAACATATTTTAAAGTATTAACTAATGTTTTTATGATTTTGTAAGTTCTAAATTAATACAAATGAGTTTACAAATCAATTGGTGTTAAATATCTTGATCTGAATCAAATATTTGGATGGTGTATTTCTATTGCGGATTTTCCTTAGGCTTCTAACATTTGATCAAATGAAATTATCACATGGTGTAAAAGCTATAAAATTATCATCACAATATACAAGTAGATTGGTCAATATATAGAAAAATTAAGATTGTGCTTCTCAATTTTCTTTTCACCAAATAACAAAACAATAATTACGAATGAACTTGTTTTTGACTATTTGACTGACACATGTCTAAAGTGATCAAAAAATAATATGGAACAAATAGGATTTTGTAAAAAGTGATTATAAAACCACTTATCTTATTCTAATCCTATAAAGTGTGCAATGTGTAATCCTATAATAGTTAAGCTAGCCTAGGTTAACTAAATGTTAGTGAAAATATAATATTACACCAATGCCTTGCCCTTAATTTTAAATTATGGTGGCCTATGCAAAATGATAAGGCTAATAATATTATATAAATGGGCCCCGACAACTAGGTTTGATGAGGTACCAATGTGCAATAAGTACGATATACAAAAACTAAGATACAAAACAAAGGTATCTTAAAAACTAAACTAAGTACTATAAAGACTACACTAGATAAGATGAAATCCATCACTTTGAATATACACTATATTGAATGAAATCAATCATTGAAGAAGGTGCGAGAAGTGTATGTAAATATTCTAGTGAATAAAAAAAGTTGCATGAGTGGTTTGAATCCACTACTTGATCATTGTTCATAGTGACATATGTTGGATATGTCAAATGATAAAAATTTCAAGTGAAGTTTCCAAATTAAAAAATCTAATGGTTTCATAATATTCCACCTTTCCATGAGTTTCAAAATTTCATCAAATTATTCATGTAGGTATTCAAAGGGTGAAAAAGGTATACAAAACCTAAACAAGTTGTATGAACACACAAAACCCCATAATAGTAAATGGTTGGAGTGGATTAAATAATCTATATCAGTGTTTTGAATCCACTACTCAAACAATGAAAAAATGACATAAGGTGGGTATTCCAAAAATACATATTAAAGGATGAATATTGTGTGTGTCTAGGTTTCAAATACTATAGAAATAGATCTCTCACAAATAACATGATACTAATAGTGAAGGTAACATGTCACAACTATAAAAGGTGTGTGCAAACACAAATCATATATACACATGAAGGTATACTAAGTTTCAAAACATAATAAATTACACATGGAACTTTACAAATTAAGTATACATCCCAGAATCACCAAAATAAAGACAAGTAATAATTATACACACTATAATATATCAAAACAAGGAGTTGTCTCACCATTAAAATAGGTAAATATCAATGTGAGAGTTTCTTCAATCAAAGGAGAACTAACCAATATTATGAAGAATGTGTGAATGATGAATGTAAATGGTGGAATAGTAGATTTGCAAAAATAATTTTGGCTATGTCACCACAACTGATTTAAGATTCATCCCACTTAAACAAAAATGGTAGATGATCGCTCCTACATGTGATTTAGTTCCATGTGAAAAATATGCATGCAAGGAATCATTTAAACGTTTTTAAGATATTCATGCTTGGAAATGGTAATATCAAGTTTATCATACTTGAATGAATGTACACATGGACTCATATGACTCTCAATTTCCTCATGAAGAGGGGATTGAACAAAAACATGTGATTGTGTGAGAATTGGACCTAATAAAGGTGTTACTACTCCATAACCAATTCCATAATGAGAAATCTAATAAATATGTTAGATAGGGAAAAAATGCCCTTAAAATGTTTATTGATTCCCATAAGTACTCTAGAGTAACCCAAGGATCAATGCAAACGTGATTCAATCCCAATTATGCCCTTCTCAAATTATCTAAGCACAATTGTAGGTGGATAAAAATGGGTGTTGTAATAAGTACAAAAATGGTTGCATCATGTATAGTGGGAAACTCGTGATCAAGAAGATTGGAGGTTGGTGATGCATCGAGAGGAACAAATTAGTGACATAAGATTAACTATGTTCAATGAGAGGTATGCCCATGGTTTTAAACTGATGTTGCAAATATGCAACTATATCTTGTAATGAGAGGGTGTCTTTTCATAAAATAGTGAGAGCAATAGGGAGTATGTTTTTAGATTTATATTCTCTTTAGTAAAATTAACCATGTCTTCTTGAAGTGTACATACTTAAAAAAGAGCATGGAATTCTCGAAAGTAGGTTATTATTGCATTCATGATATTTTATGTATCATGGTTTGAATTTATTACAAAAGCAAGGCAAAAATACCTTACTGAGAACCTCAAAAAGTAATCGCATTCAAGACTTCCCTACCAAATTGCTTATAGTGATGCATTTTTACAAAAATCCCTAATACAAGAATAGCCATGGGTAAGTGCACCAAGTTGGGGGGCCAAAAGGGGGTCTTAAGTGGACGCATTTTTCTGAAAAAATAAAAACTTCAACTTGTACAAGTTTTTAAAATAGTTACACTCAAAATTGGAAGATGTTGTATAAACATGAATCGTATAATTTTGAGTCTAGTTTCTAAGCTACTAAATTTTATTGAAAATGGATAAGTTTAAGTGGGTCAAATAACTAAAATACCAACAGTGTTCCTATTTTTGTTAAAAAACATAATAGAGTGACTTTTGTGCCCCCACCATTTTTTTAGCACCATTTAGTAGTTTTGAAAACCCTTTGGTAGAAAGATAGCTAGGAGCATCTAGTTTGTGCTAGAATTTTTTTAGATTTTTTTAGCAAAGTATTTATTTTTTTTATGATTTTTCTAGTACATAAATTTTATGTTTTGAAAAATAACGGAGCTCCAACCGTGCCCCCTAACTACCTCAAAAAATATCAAAATTAGATTTTTTTAATATGTATAGAATTAGGCCTAGTTTGTGCTAGTATAATTTTTTTTCAATTTCGATGACCCAAAAAAAAGATACATGATGAAAGATAGACATATTTAAACTTCAAAAAATAGCTATAAAAAGGAATAGTTAGAAAATAAATAATATGGAAACCTTATATTAGTCATAAAATTTGAAAAATATATTTTTAGAAAGAAGAAACTCTGCTCTACGTTGTGGTATAATTTTTTTAAACGAATCAATTATTTTATGTTGATTTATCATGGAGGAAGTGGTATTTTTACATTTTCTGCAAAAACACGTTGTTTGTTGTGTTTGTGCAGGTTTATGCCTCAAGATTGGGGATCCAAACTAGATCCCAAGCCTTGAGGCATGGCTTGAAAAAGTGAAAATGTAAAACGTGTATGCATTCTTTATAGTATAAACATTGTATATGCTTTTGGCATGCTTCTATTTACAAAAATAAATGTTTAAGTATAATTTTTTCATTTATTATTATTTATATTTTATTATTTCTTATACTTTAAATTTATTTATGTAAATATAAGAAATTATTTCTTATAACCCCTAGCCTTTAGCCATAAACCCTGAGCCCTAATCCCTAATCCCTAAACCCTAAACCCTAAACCCTAAAACCTAAAACCTAAAACCTAAACCCTAAACCATGAACCATGAGCCCTAAATGCTAAACCCTAAACCTTGAATCGTAAAAACTAAATCCTAAACCCTAAACCCCTAAACCCTAAACCTTAAACACATAATCCTAAACCCTAAACCCCGAACCCTAAGCCTTGAACCCTACACCCGTATTCCTGAGCCCTAAAATATAAACCCTAAACCCTAGACCATATACCCTAAGCCCTAAACCCTAAACCCTAAACCCTAAATCCTAAGCCTTAAACCATAAACCCTAAACCTTAAGCCCTAAAATTTAAATCCTAAACCCTAAACCATAAGCCCTAAACCTTGAACCGTGATAGAGATGGAGGCCCTCCTATAGATAGAAAGGTATGTCCCCCTATATTTATTCTAGATATGAAATCCCTCCTCCTCTATCTCTATCTAGAGAACCCCCTCTAGATATAGATGGATGCCCCCTCCCCATATATAGATAGAGGAAAACCATAAAACCTAATCCCTAAATACTAACCCTAAACCATAAACCATAAAAATTAAAACCATAAATCCTTAACCCCGATCCGTAAACCCTAACCATAAACATTAAACCCTAAATCTAAACCCTAAATCCTAAACCATAACCCTAAACCTTGAACCCTAACCCTAAACCCTAAACCTTAAACCCTGAACCATGAGCCCTAAACCCTAAACCCTAAACCTCGAACCATATTTCATCAATATTTCCTAGTCTCGTGCCTAGAACCATCATTGAGTTTGCTTATAGAACTACCTTGTTTATGAGAGGTGGGACAAATAACTAAATGGATATGACATCTACCTTGTGCCTTGCAATGCATATTACACATCTCTTCCAAAATTGTTTCTCCCCACATATACTTGCCTCTTAAATGTAAATTTATTCACACTCTGAAACAAATTTCACATTTCTCATATTTCCATGTATGGTATTATGCAAGCTAGATGACCCATTGGAAGTCTGGAAAAATAACCATCACAACACAAAAATTAATCTTAAAGGAAACAAAAGAAACATAGATAATATACCAATGCGGAGGTGTAGGATCATAATTGAATTTCCTACAGTATCCTCTCTCTTGAAGAAAGAGAAAGTTCTTTTTCTATTGGAATGGATAGTAAATTTGATAGAACTTCCTGAAGTGTTCAAAATAAGCATAGAAATAGGGAATGGCTAAGAACACAAAGGGGTTATCAATCACCTAGTAAATATTTCTTGTTTAGTTCTAAATGGGAGTCACCTAGCCTACGACTTAGTGACCTTCCATTCATTGATAATTCCTTATATGATAAACCCATGGATGTTTTCAAAAGTGCCTTCAAAAAGATAGGGGTAGTCATCAATCCTAGTGAAGGGTGTGATGTGATTTCCAAGCAACTTGAAATTCATATAGATTTAGAGGTCATAACATGAATTTACAAATATCTCTATCATTATAAATGGAAGCCAAGTAATGGTGTCTCCCTATATCCAAGGATCGAGGACTACTAGGGTTTGTGGAAGGATTGGACATTCAGGAATCTGACATTTCCCTCCTTCAAAATATCAACAAATGAAAGACATCAAATTGTGATGACTCTCTTTGAATGTTCTTCCTACAAATTCAATGAACCCTTTTCAGTTGAATACTCTTTATCAATTACTAATAAGAATGGGTAAGACATAGAACATTACAATGAGTGAAATATTTCCCATGCGATGGGAAAAGAAGATAGCTATATTGGGTAATATTTCTTTACCCTGAGCCCTAAACCCTAAACCCTAAACCCTAAACCTTGATCCCTAAACCCTAAAACCCAAACCCTAAATACTAAGCCCTAAAACCTAAACCTTAAACCCTAAACCCTAAACCTTAAATTCTAAACACTAAACCCTAAACCCTAAACTATGAAACCTAAACCCTAAACCCTAAGCCCAAACCCTAAACCCTAAATCCTAAACCCTAAACACTAAACCCTAAACCTTAAGCCCTAAACCCTGAAACCTAAACCCCAACAACACAGAGCCCTAAACCCCGACCCCTAAGCCCTAAACCCCGAACCCTAAGCTAAAAACCTAAACCCTAAACCATACACACTAAATCCTAAACCTAAACCCTTAGCCCTAAACCTCCCCTAAACCCTCAACCCTGAGCCCTGAGCCCTAAAACCTAAACCCTAAAACCCAAACCCTAAATACTGAGCCATAAAACCTAAACCTTAAACCCTAAACCCTAAACATAGAATCCCTAAACCCTAAACCTTAATTCTAAACACTAAACCCTAAACCCTAAACCTAAACCCTCAAACCTAAACCCCAAATCCTAAACCCAAATCCTAAACCCTAAATACTAAACCCTAAACCCTGAGCCCTAAACCCTAACCCCTAAACCCTCAACCCTGAGCCCTAAACCCTAAACCCTAAACCCTGAGCCCTAAACCATAAACCTTAAACCCTGAACCATGAGCTCTAAACCCTAAACCATAAACCATAAACCCCGAACCATGAGCCAAAAAACATAAACCCTAAACCCTAAACACTAAATCCTAAACCCTAAACCCTAGCCCTAAACCCTAAACCCTAAACCCTAAACCCCTAAACCCTAAAACTTGAGCCCTAAACCCTATTCTCTTAACCCTGAGCCCTAAACCCTAAAACCTATAAATCCTAAAACAAAAACCCTAAATATTGAGCCCTAAAACCTAAACCTTAAACCCTAAACCTTAAATTCTAAACACTAAACCCTAAACATCATTTTAGTAAGGATCTCATTTTAGTAAGAAGTAGACAAACATCATAAAGTTGATTCGTGGTCACTAAAGTGAATTATGTACCAAATTTCAAAATTAGTACCAATTCAAGTAGTGGTAGGGCCAAAATCCAATCCATAAGGTCAAAAACCTACAAAATGACTATATGTTTTCAAAAAACAAAGGCCAACTACAATATATATGGCTTGAAAGTTTTAGGTCATTGCTGAAATTCTGAAAATGAGTAAGTATTGACCAAATTATATTTTGAAAGCCAATCTTCTAGATTATCACTGTCAGAACTATAGGACCACTTCCATCAGGTGCAGAGTGACCCTAATTTCTCATATTTAGTAAAATAAATTTAAATTATACTTAATGTTTATTTTACTAAATATGGATCCTTCTAGCCCCTACAAACTTCATATATTGAGAAACATGCGTACGCGTTTTATGCTCATAGAAACACGTATGCATTATAACGCTTACATGTTTTAGGTTCATGAATTCCCGAAGCCTAGGAAACATAACGTGATCACGTTATTACAAAACGTGATCGCATTTCGTTCATTTTCGGGTTTTTGTCCACTTTTTGGCCCCCAACTTGGTGCACTTACCCCATATAAGCTAAGAAGAAAATAATCCCAACATATAAACTAATTTAAAGTGCAAAAATATCCCCCTAATTGAAAGTAGGTTACACTCAATAATATAGTGTGTTTACAATTGATTTTTCAATTTAAAATATGGAGAAAATAACGAAAAATTGAGATATAGTATAGAAATGAACTTATATGTAGCTACCATGCAAAGAGTGTGAAAAAATACAAAATTTTAAAAAATGGCATTGAAATCCACTAACAATTTAAAAGCGACAACCTACCAAAGGTTAAAAGGAATAAAGAGGAAATTTTGGGAAAATATGTAATTCCTAGAAAATTGTTTCACCAAAATTTTATAATGACCCCACCATGTATATCTTGAAAAATATGAAGGGTGAAACACAAATCAACCCTTCAAGCCTCCCAAATCAAAATACATAGCTCCCTAAAAATCGAACAAAAATGAAATTGCTCAACCATGAGAGAGGGGAACTTATGAAATAGGGGACTTATTTGTCTAAGAAGGCAATCATATGTTGTTAAATTTTACAATTGGTTGTTAAAATACAAGGTACATAACTAGATATTTTATTTCTAAACATATAATTTAATATTCCTTCATAAGTAAAATTAACCACCATCTCAAGTAGCCTTTCAAACATTATAATGACAAAACATTTTGTAAGTAATATAAACTACGATTTAAAATTGAAAGGCCGATATGAGATTCAAACCCAATACAATTTTGAGGATCAAATGGTATTAAAAGATGCCTTTAAACCACTAGAACTATTTTATGCTTCAAAATCAACACGTGATGTCGACGCACACCTACCTCTCGAAGTTCATGTCGGAACACTAGAATAAAATGAATGAAATGGGAATGTAGTGGGTAAATGGGGTATAGGTGGGATAAATAATATAGGTGATAATGGTGATAAAACAAGTCAAGGAAAATGAATATTTTCAATTGGAAAATGGGTATTTTTCATTGAGATAAATGCATGCTTGTCTAACTTATTCAGGAGTGATGCTACGATCAAGAACGGTCATTATACACAAGTCATGGTTAATATCGGGGGAACTGAATTAAACCCAACTTGGTTGGGGGACACACGGAAACTTCCCTTCTTCCTCTATGTATTCCTCTCTAAAAAGTGTCATAAAATTATGAGAGGAAATGTGAAAGGACAAGTCAAAATCATGAGGTCTAGTCTCTACCTAGTTGATTAGCACAAAATTCTTCAACGGTATCTACCTTGTCATTTAAAGAAAGTAACTAGTGAATAATATCAAGTGGGATCGAGGTAGTCATGAAGATAACTCGACATTATCCTTGGTCAATGTTTGTCAAACATGTACATTAATGTTAGGTTGTGGCACGGTTAGATCACAAACTCTAAGTTTTAGTTTTCGTGGACCCTAAATTGTCACGTGGGAACATAATAAGTAATTACGGAACTAAAAACACATAAGAAACCAAAGGGTCTAAATCTAAGATCCGTGGCCTAGGCCTTTGTAGAAATAAGGGGTTTTGTTCATTCCAAATCTAATTAATATAAGTTCCTACCTTTAAATAAATAATACAAGCAAATATGAATTAAATAAGATTTGATTGATTCCCTTTTAATTCAATTAAATATGATTGCAAATATTTAATTAAAGAAATACAAAACAAACTAGCTACTTATTTTTGGTATTTTCGGATAAAACTTTTGAATGTAAATAAAATAAATAAATCTAACTTCTTCAATTTATGTTTTTGCATTTTGTTGTTTATTGGAAATAAATAAAACTAAATCTATACTTAAGGAAATTACTTCTAAATTAAATAAATCCTACTTCTACACTAAAACAAAATAAACAGGGAATAGTCAAATGTGGTTATTCCTATGTTACGATGTGAGGCTTAATCTAATTTAAACAAAGATATTTTCTAATTTGTAATTATGGATTTCTACTTCTTCTAATTGCTTCACCTCATAATCACGAGAAGAAATAAGGCTTCTCAGAAGTAATTTCCTCTTCCCCTAAGACTTCCTCGGTAAAACAATAGATTGCACAGAAACTAAAAGTGAAAAACACAATAGAAGCATAGACACGTAGAAGCTCCCTCAAGTTTCTTTCCCTTGTAGATCCATAGGGATAATAAGGGAAGAAGATATCAATGGAAGTTTGTTTATATGCACATAAATCTACTACTAAAGAAATGAAAATGTATGGGTATTCTAAAATAAGGAAATAAATAAATTCTTACACATAACCTTCCTCCAAATTATTTCCTAGGAAAATCCATAGGGATGAGTGAGAAGAAGATATCAATGGAAATATTCTTACAATATATAAATTCTACTCCTTAAGACAAATGTATCTAACAATAGTATTCCAAAAATGAAAGCTTTAAAATAATTATAAATGCACCCCAACCTGGATATGTAGAACTATGACAATTTCCAAGTGTGGTGATGATTTCTTTAGTCTCCTCAGCTTCCTTTCCAGGATGAGTCCAAGTGATCCAAAGAACAACACTCTTGGTTGGTTGTAGAAGAAATTAAGAAGATGTTGGAGCAGACTGGTCACAAATGTAGGTAGGAAGCAACAAATCAATGATCTGAGTTGTTTGTGTACCTCTTGGCAGGATTTCAACAGATTAAAGATGCAATCAAAATAAAAATATTTAACCGATGCTATGGTAAAAAGTTTGGTTTTAATATAAAAATGACAAGGAAGAATTCAAATGCACTTGGAAATTAATAAACATCGATAATCCAAAAGAGAGACAAATAACATTCTAATAATAGAAAGGAAGAGGAGTTCCATATGTATCTAACAAACTCGAAATAAGAGGAAATGGTTAAGAAATGTGTGAGAAAGACATTGAGAAGCTTGCAACACACATACAAAACACGTATTTTGGAGGCTCATATTAATGCGCATGGAACCGCCGGTCTCGGGCAGACTGGGCGGTTACACACCGCTCTACCTAGATCGGAGGTTGCGTAATCAATGCTAGTCGAATTAAAGTCATCACCCAAAAATTAGATACAACGAATCAAATAGAGCAACTTTGCGTAAAGGAAAATAAAGCAAGCTAAGCATATGAAAGCAAAAATCTATTTTTTCTAGAAAAAAAATTATATCATAGGATAGTTACCATTTTGTCAATGATCATCTCAATTTTGAAACTTTTTCTTAGATGAATGAAGCATGACATAATTTATCAAAAAAAAAAAACTCCTTACAAAGGAGTATAAAGCTTTTAGAGGTTATTTTATATGTCAAGAAGTACCAAAAAATATGCCAAGTTTGAAAGATCAAATAAAGCATAATTTAAACTACTTGTAGTAGTAATCTGAAAATAACATTTGAAAACATAATGAATATGGTTTCGACGGTTTGCGATAGTGATACCAACTAGTAGCAACATTATCGCTATGTTCGCCAACAACATATATTTATAAATATCATTTTTAAATAATTGCGTTAAAACGACCATCTTGAAAATATATCCTCAAAAATATGTTGAAAGAAAACAAAAACAAAAAAGATTTTTTGAATATATTTCCTAGTTTTCTATGGGAAAAATGATCATCTCATGAGAAATTTGTCCTCGCAAAATATGACATATACTACATCACCCGAAAAAAATGTAGAAAGAAAACGTGATTTTTTTGAGATTTCCCTAGTTTTCATATTATGCTTCACCGATTATATTAGTAGTTAAAATGATCATCTCAATGTAAATTTGTCCTAACCTATCTCCTTTTACATAACCAATCCAAAATCTACTTTGGTTGCAGAATTATCTAGCAATAGTGATTCCAACTAGATCATCACATAAGATAATGTATGGATATAATGTGAAGGTTATTGCTACCGATTGAGAAGATCATTCAGGTAACCGGTTCCAAAGAACTTTGGTGAGCTTCTGAAATCATCCGAAAAAGAAGTCCTAGTAGGTGAGGTAAAGAATTCGTGAGGCTTTGGAAGAGGAGTCCTAATGAGGGATGATGGTTAAAATCGGAGTGAGAACTAGAAGCCGGTTATTAATCATAATATAAATAAATAAATAAATCTTATTCTTTATTGACGCATCCATTTATATGTAAATCATTTTATCTTGGTTGATTTTACCTTTTATTAGTAGTGCACTCCTCAAGTGGATCTTCCTCCTCATGATGGGCCTAGTTGTAGGCTTGAAACGTTGAGTTTTTCAAAAAAATAACACATTTTTCCGGAAAACTTTTTCAATTTCTTTTCCTACGTGAGAAACATGAATCATTTAATACATTATGTTACCATCTCGGTTGTATATATTTATGCTATCGACTAGTATTTTATGCTTGCGAGATAGTATACGTTGTTGTACTAGTAGCATAAATATATGCTACCTTATGATAGCATTTATTTTTGCTAAGGGTAGTAGCATAAATATATGTTACCAATCGGTAGCATTTATTTATGCTATTGATGATGATAACATATATTTATGTTATTGTTTGGTAGCATATAATTTGTTATCGGTCGATAGCATATAGTTTGCTTCTTGGATGGTAGCATATGTTTATGCTACTAGCCATTATCATTGTGTATGCTACCGACCGGTAGTATAATGTATGCTACCACTAATAGTGCAATATATGCTACCACTAGTAACATTTTGACATTTTTCATTAGATAAAACTTCAACAAAATAACATATTAACTATTAAAATACCTTTAATGTTGGAGGGTTGCGATATGTAATCGATCTCGATCGTCAATGCCCATGGGACCACAAGCACGAGTAAAGGAATTGTGAAAAAAAAATGATGTGTACTTGATAATTGGAATTGTAAATTTGTAATTACTATATATATGAAGGAAAATTTTACAAATTTCAATTTCATGCTAATGGCAATTTGAATTAAAATGGTCGCTATTGGTGTAAACGCTAGGCAAATCTGACCCCTAAAAGTAACTTGAACCCAAAAAATTTAGGTGACCTAGTCCTAATCCCTACACCTAAAATTTTTCCAAATACAAATTTCAAAAACTAGAATATTCATGAATTAACGAATATTTGCCACTAAAATAAATACTATGTCTGAAATTCTTCAAAATCTACGATGACTACTTGATGGAAAAAGGGTTTGATACCAAGTAAAAATCTCCACATGCGTTGAATCCATATAGTATATTTAAATTCCCGTGAAACTCCTTAATGTGGACTTACACAAACCAAGAATAGAACATATAGATTCATAAATAAAAAATAATATTATTTATCTCAAAAAAATTATAATTTACAACTAGAGGTGGTCAATATGTACAAAGCAAGGGTTGGGTTCCAAATTTTCTTTTGATTAAGTAGAGGAAGAGTTGTAAACCAACTATACTTTTGACTATTTGACTAACACAGCTTTGAAGTGGTGGATATGTAATAGGATATGTGGGATATGGTGGAAAGTGGTTACTAATGTCACTTATTCTATTATAATCTTATAAGGTGTGTAATGTACAAACCTAGTATACTTAATCTAACCTAGTTCAACTTAATATTAATTCGAATATAATATTCAATTAATAGAAGGTGTTGATTACAATAAAACATTTACTCTAATAGATGATATCAATTCCATGTGGCTAGTAATCTCATTAGATGCTACATAGGGATGGAAAATTCATCAAATAGATGTCAAAATTCCCTTCTTATATGGAGACTTGTAGGAATAATTATACATGTCTCAACCTCCAGTTCTATCAATAATGATAATTCTAGTTATATGTTCATATTGAAAAAAACCTTGCATGGATTGAAACAGAGTCCTTAAGATTGATATGAAAATATCAACATGTATCTAATCAATTTTTAATTTACACATAGTCCTCTAACCCTAAATTCTACACTAAGAAAGTAGACAAGAAAATTTTGATACTTGTAAACAAGGAAAACCTAGATAAATGGAAGAAACAAGCAATGAAATAAAAACCAGATCCTTCTTTTACATTTCCTTACAACATCAATGAAATGGCTGAAGCGTGGAGTGAAGTACCAAACTTGTTGAATCTCCTTGATGGATTGTATTTGGATTCTCCAAATGTGACTCTAGAATGGAAGAAACTTCATGCTATAAGAAAATGGATGAGTGATGAGCTTGTTGATCAAATGGACAGCCTAATGACATACGCATTCAAGTGGAAATTGGACAAAGAAACACTAAAAATGTCTTAAGATTCCAAATATTTAATTGTGAGGAAATAATCATCTTATTTATAGATGAAAAAGAGGTCATGGATTGAGTATCAAGATTTTAATGGGTTGCAGAGGTGAATGAATGAATTTTCTTAATATAGCATGTTGGTTTGGCTTTTATAATTAGCTTGTTTGAATAAGAATTTAAGAGGCTTTAATTTGAATAGTTGGATCTTGAATTCTTCAATTGTACATGTAATTTAGCTTCCTCTTTTGTAACTTTCTAGAACTTGAGTGAGTGAGCTAGTGAAGTGGAGATGAGTGGAAGGTGAGTGGATATTTATCTTTTTATTTATTTAAATAGCTAATTAAATTAGCTAAGGAGTGCATAGTGTATGCTTTATAAGTTTTAGAATTAATTAATTAATTCTAATGGGATGTGGATGAATAATGATCCAAATAGTAATGTGCAAAGAGTAGTGTGTATTTTTAGGGTGTCTACATTTTCCCCTCTTTAAAGTGTTATTACGAAGTAATAGCATTTTAAAGATAGTAAACATGTGTAAATTAATGAGCGGATGATAGGAAGTGCAATGAGGGATTAAGGCCTAGGCACACTAGCGCTAGCATTTAGGGGAGCTAATTTATTTTATTTTACTATGTTTTTATGAAGAGTAGATTAATTTATTAGTTCCATATATGCTAGTAGCAGTTAGTGTCCAACCTTACATACCAATTCAATTCACTTCATTCAAAATAAAATTAAAATTACATAATTGTATTAAGAATATGATATTTAGGAGGCCTCAAATATTTATGCAAGTGCCTTTGTTGCAGGATTCTTAAATTTAATTCATACTCATGTATTTTTCATACTTTGTATTGTTTTGAAGTCTTGGAAGTTTTTTTGGAGGAGAGATCAAGAAAGGTGAATATGTAAAGAATGTGGGAAAAAATAGTTGGGAAATATATGAGAAAAGGAGGATTATGATAAACTATATGTTAGAGAATTAACTAGGGATTTTAGGCAGTAGTAGCTACAAAAAAAAATTATTAAGAAGTTTTTCTTAGATGGTAGAGGCATAACATATCAAGTAATATGATATTTGGTCATAGTTAATTATATTTTCTACTATAGATTTTATTTATTTATAGAAGGTGTTAGCTCTAACATTGCCTAGGGTGCTCATAAACCTTAACTCGACCCTAGGGAAGTGTGACGAACTACCTAATTTTTTTCTCGTGAAACATTTGAATGCCCCATCAAGTCTCAATTATGCTAAGGGAGTGCCCCCTTAAGAGGATGGGTGACGCAACAAAGCAGTGGATAGATGTTTGATAGGAAGAAGAAGAGACGGGTGCATGAATTTAATAGGCCTTGATTTTAATAGTTGGCTCTTGAATTATTCAATTATACGTGCAATTTAGCTTCCTCTTTTGTAGCTTTCTAGAACTGAGTGAGTGAGCTAGAGAAGTGAAGATGAGTGGAAAGTGAGTGGATATTTAGCTTTTTATTTATTTAAATATATAATTAAATTAGCTAAGGATTGCATAGTTTATGTTTTATATGTTGTATAATTAACTAATTAATTCTAATGGGATGTGGATGTATATAATTAATTATAATGGGATATGGATGAATATAATTAATTCTAATGGGATGGGGATGAATAATGATTTAAATAGTACTATGTAAAGAGTAGTGTGTTTTTCGGTGTCTACATTTTCCCCTCTTTAAAGTTATTACGAAGTAATAGAATTTTAAAGATAATAGACGTGTGTAGACACTCGTCTACTTGATTTACCCTAGTGAAGTGTTTGGATACCCTAGCAAGTATAGATTATGCTAAGGAGTTCCCCCTCAAGCGAGATGGGTGATGAGACAAAGCGGTGGACAATCAAGAAGAAGAGGAGACCACATGAAAGATGGGAAATTGGGTTTAGAAAATGAGAAACAGAGGGTCAATGAAAAAAGTAGGATTGTAGAATGTGAATTAGGGTGTAGAAGAAGGGTTAAATAGAAGGGTAGGTGGGTATGTGGTTGAGTTGATTATAGGAAGAACCTTTCTCATGGTTTGAGCTTCCATTATGCTATTGTACTTTAGAGCAACCTTATTTTGTTGTTACACAATAGATTTGGCACCATGATTATTAAATAATCATGTTATTTAATCCATTATGTGCGTAAACAAACACACACACAGCAAACAATGAAGTAAAAATAAACCCAATATACATAGTAAATGTATACACCATGGCTATAAATGAGACAAGATGATAAAAAATATGTCATGTAATTAACTATCTATCAATGCAAAACAACTAGAAATAAAGACAATTAATTATGCCCCTAATGTGTTCCACAATGATGATTGATTGAATTAATTTTCCCCAAAACAAGGATACATGTAAGGGGTAAGATCAGATTGAAGAGTGGGGTCAAGTGACACTCTTGTTGGATCCGGATGGAAAATTGATTTGATTGAGTTGCACCCCAAGAAAGGATACATGCAAGGGGTAAGATTGGATCAAACTAAAGAGTGGGTTCAAGTGATACTCTTTTTGAATCCATGTTGAAGATTAATTTTATTGATTGAGTCATTGCCTCCAAGCAAGGATACATGCAAGGGAGAGAATGAGATTCGATATTTCCCAAACTAGGATGCACACAAGGGTTTTGATTTTTGTAGGATAGTTGGAATGGACACCAATGATATGAGTAAAATAATGTTCTATGTTTTGAGATGATGATTGATTTGTTGTTTTTAGTATTGTTTGGAAGAGTGCCTCAGTGTTTAATAGTTGTGTGATTGTTTCGAAGTTTATGGACAATGTTTGTCCGATTTTTTTTATTTTTGACTAATTGTAGATGTTTTTGTTTTTGGATAATAATTGTTGTTTTGGACTTTTGATGATTTGGATTTTTTTATTGATTTTGGAATATTTGATTTTTTTATTTTTGACTTGGTAAAAGGGTGCACTATCTGAACTCATGTTAAAATAATTGTAAACATTTCATTCCATTGGTAGAATGTAGATGATATAGTGATAAGATGTATAACTCCACTCTTGACTCCACGCAACTAGTAAGATGTGAGGGCTCAACACCGAGAGCCAAGAAGGACGTGAGAAAAAGGAGATAGTGATATGAAAATGAAGATGATGGATGCAAAGACACAAGGTTCAATAATGGTCCATTTTGGAAAATATGACTCATCTCCAGTCAATATTATCTAACTGATTCCAAGATGATTTCACTTTATAGGTTTAACTAAACTTAAACCTATAGGTGGCCTAATGATTGAAAAGATATGGTGTAAGGAATGGTTATCTCTCTTAACATGAACAACTAAATTGTTTCTTTGGATTTGTATAATTAAAAAAATTTGATTCAAATTTTCTGAAGGATTTCTTTTGTTTGATTTGTGGAGTGACACCTAAATCTTTCCTCGTGCCACCAAAGTGAGAGGCAAGGGATCAACACAAAGACAAAACGTGTAGGTGAGTAAGGATACCTTCCTCCTTTCCCAGTATCACAATACTCATAAAAGTATGGGGTCGACACCAAAGACTACCAAGGATGAAAGGTGTGTAAGAATTTACATGTTGTATATTTGATTTATTTTTCCTTGTTTTTTAATAATTCTTATTGGGAAGGAACATTTTCCTCAAATCTCATCCACATGCAACTAGTAGGATGCAAGGTTTCAACACCTTAGACTGAGATGGACAATTTAAAGATCTGGTAAAGAAGTTTAGTGATTTCTTGTTAGGAGAGAGCTTGTTTGGAAGGAGGATTTTCCATCAATAAGCTTCAAGACAAGACCATAGGTAAAAATATTTGAAATGGAGAAAACATAACAAGGATGGGATACATAATTCCTAATAAGAACAATATTAACATGTGTCTTATAGGTGGAGAGTGAAAATATGATGATGTTATGTTTGAGATATTTGTCAATGGATGAAAAGTACAAAACTATTTTTATATGAGTTGGCAGTACAAGCAGCCTCCTTTACTATGGAGAGTACACATGGATAAGTAGTATTTACTTCTACATTTTTTATTTTCATATAGCACTTAGATGAAGTGCTGGTGATGGAAAATATTTTTTTCTTTTACGCTTTTTGATTTTTTTTTTTTGTAGATTAGGGTTGGCGATGGACTCATCATTTTGGAAGAGTTCCATGGTTATGTGAGTTGAATGGTCATGATTTAATAGACTTGGGTAGAAAAATTCCAAGTCAATGGTTTGAATAGAAATATTTTCAATGAATTTGTGATTTGATTAGAACTGATGTACGAGACTTGGGTGGACAAGGTCCAATTCAACGAGTAGATAGAAATATTCTCAATGAATTTGTGATTTGATTCATCTTGATTTATGAGACTTGGGTGGATAAGGTCCAATTCAATGTATTATATAGAAATATTCTTAATGAATTTGTGATTTTATTGGTCATGATTTACGATACTTGGGTAGATAAGGTCCGATTCCATGGAGTAGATAGAAATATTCTCAATGAATCTATGATTTGATTGGTCTTGATTTATGATACTTGGGTGGACAAGGTCCAAGTCAACGAAGTAGATAGAAATATTTTCAATGAATCTATGATTTGATTGGTCTTGATTTACGAGACTTGGGTGGATGAGGTCCAAGTCAATGGAGTAAATAGAAATATTTTCAATGAATATATTTATTTCAGCTAGATCATTGAAGACGTTATGTGTGGATAAAGGTAATTTTCCAATGTGGAGGGAATTTTTGAGTTCATACTCTCCAATACCTTTGTCATTTATTTCCATCATAGGTGGAGTAGAAGATACATATGGTTGGAATTTGAATAGGATTTTAGTGTCAATGCGGTTTTAATTTTTGAAAGGAATGACGCGGGTGTGAAGGATTGACTTGCAGATGGGAATCCAAGGAATCTTAGCACTTTCATAAAATAGATATTTAGTATTTCTCCATTTTCTATAAGCACTCTTTTGATTTGATGATTAGTGATGAATACTTGAATGTATCAATATTTCTTATTCATAATGTTTGGTGTCAAATTTTCAAGAGGACCAAATGATAGGATTGGATTATTTGACGATATATTTGTGATTAAAGCTTGAAATGGTTGTGTATTGACACCCTTAAGAACATGTGCATCATGGAATGCATGAGTAAGGATATCTTGAAATGTAGGTGATGTTGTGGTAAAATCCATGAGAGGTATTTGTGGATATGTATTCTCTAATTGTTTGATAATGTCATTGGAATCATTTGAATATTTTACATTGTATGGTTATTGTGGAATAGTAGTAGACTCGTGATTAGACATTTGAGGTTTCATGGATGGTGTCCAAACCTTTTTTTAGTGTTGCTACAAAAAGGATAAGAGTGTCGGTTTTGATGGTAGCCACAGTGTGAGGTGTAAGATTTAGCAATGAAATGATAAGATCAAGCTCAACATTATTTGATGACTGACCCTGGTCTATAAATTTTTCATTTGTACCATGAGTTAAAAGGGGGTCCTAGAATACATATAATGTCTCATTTGGCATGGTTGTATTAGAAGTATCTTCAACTTCAATATATCCATTGTCAAGTAAATCTTGGATATAATGGCAAAGATTTGAATACTGATCTCGTAGGATGGTCATCGATGTGATGATATTCACAATATTCCAATTCTTTATACCACATTGGTTTTGGTTTCCCTTCTTCGAAGGGTCTTGTGAGTGGATAGGTTACCATTTTAGCATATGTTAATTGATGGAGTACACTTGAAATAATTTCTCCAAGAGGTGTTAATTATCTTTTTTACTTCACATGGAGTAGTTTCTTGACTAGGGGTATTATTGATTGATTAACTAATTTGTTTGCTTGATGATTTTGAATGTTTTGGACATGATGAGAATCAGTGATCCCATCACTTACAACATTTTTGTGTTGACTAAAGAATTTGGATTTTTCTTGATTTTGGGGTTTGTTTTTGTACAAAGATTGATCTTTTCAAAGAGTTTTGATGAGGCCTTTAGCAATAAGGGCTCTCTCAATTTTAGTTCCTTTTTGATTACTTCTTTGAATTTGTTTAGGAAATGCATTTTCATTTGGAATGATAGTTCCAGATTAAGATTTGGTATGAAAATACATATCAACTTGTTTTTCGGGTACTAAGAAATGAAATCGTTTTAGAATTTCTCATCATCATTGAAGGAAGGAGGTAAAAGTATCATTATTCCTTTGCTTTGTGTTGGAAAGGTTTATCATGGTGAGTTTCGTGGACATCTCATAAAGTTTTTTAAAGAAATATTATTCTGATGTGTTGCATGGGATTTTCATTTTACTAAAGGTAAAAACCTAAAGTAAAAGGTGGTTTGCGATTTAAACTAAAAGGATGATAGTGGATTTGTTTTCTTGTATTTGACTTGCAAACATGTTTAGTGAAACCAGTGTTTGATTTGATCAAAGGTTAAGACTATGCTTTAGATTGAATAGATTGATATTCATATTTTGATTTGGTTTAATTGGGATTGATTGGATTTTACAGAGTCCGGTTAGGACTTATTTGCTTAAACTTGGATAAAGTGAATATCTAAATTTTAAGACTTTGATTTGGAAGGATTGATTTTAGAGTTCATTAGAACTAATTGGGAATTTCTTAGATTTGGATAAAGTGAATATCCAAAGTATAAGACTTTGATTGATTGGATAGGCTCGAGTTTAGAGTCGGATTAGACTGATTTGGATGTTGATGTGCTTAGATTTGGATAAGGTGGATACCTAAATGATAATAATTTTTATTTGATATGACCAAATTTGCTTGGATTTGGATAAATGGAATATCCAAAGTATAAGATTTGAATTAAGTGTGATTTGATATAGCTAATATTTGAATAAAGTGAATATCTAATGTAGGAAACTTAGTTTTGATAGGATTGAGTTTACTTAGATTTAGATAAAGTGAATATCCAACGTATAAGATTCAATGTGATTTGGTTTACTTGTTATTTGGATAAAGTGAAAATCCAACGTATAAGATTTTTGATTTGTTAGGATTAGATGTGCTTAAACTTGAATAAATTGAATATCCAATGTATAAGACTTAGATCATGGTTTGATTTTATTTTCTTAAGAATAAGATTTTGGTGAATCTAAAGACTAAGGCTAAAATGGTTTTATTTAACGTGGATTAGATATACAAAGGGTATAAATTTAGATTTTGATAGGATTTGTTTGGATTTTGAGTTGGATAAAGTGAATATCCAAGGTATAAGATGTAGATTTTGATAGGATTTAGATTTTTGGACGTGAGTGTTCACAAAGATTGTGTTTGATTTTTTTTATGACTTAGCTTTGATTGGATTGAATTTGGTTTGGTAGAACACAAGTTCTAACTTCAAGTGGATAGTTGGAAAACTAGTTTTTATTTTTTTAGGATTGGATTTGTGTTTGTGGAACACAACCTATAATTTCAAACTAGAATGTAAAAAAAGTGTAAAAAGGTGTTTGTATAAACCAAGTTTTGTGATAGTAACTTTGATAGAACCTTTTTTGTTTACAAACAACAAGCGAAAGTAAGATTTTTCAATGTTTTGGTTGTAAGAGGGTAAAATCTATTGAGTAATCTGCACAAAGTTTTATGAAAAATGCAACATATAGAATGTTATGAATGAGTGGATGCAAGCTTTTATCTCTCTAAAAAATGTGTCTTTTGATTTATCTCGGACCTGATATACCAAATCTATACGGGGACAAAAGTGGTATGGGGAACCCTTGGAATATTTAAAGAGACACACCTAATCATTACTAACCCACTAAGAAGAGTGAATCAACACTCCAATGCTAGGATTTTTGAAAAGGTGGTGGGTGATGGGGGAATGATATGTGAATTTTTTCCTTATTTCTCCCCAAAGAATTTACAAGGACAATGCCACAGACTTCACTGTTACGGATATATTAGGCAATATGCTCGCAATAACCCCAATCATGAAAACATTACCTTTAAGACAGGGGATATAAGTGAGGAATGTGTCGAACATTGTTTGAGACTAGGTCTCAAGTGCATTGCAATAGAAAATTAATTGGTGTGTGGTGGTGAAATCCATGTCACCTGTGTAGTTTAAGAGGTGGTGAAATCCATGCCACTATGTGTAAATACAAATGTATGAATGGTGACAAGAAAGGTTCTTTCCCACCTTGAAATGAGTAAAAATAAATGTGTAATTAACAAGAATAAAATGAAACCAAACCTATTTTTTAGAAAAAATTGATTTTCTTTAGCCAAGGAAACCTACATGCACAAGAGTTAGATTTTTGTTGCTTAATTTGGTAAGATGAAGATCCTCTTAAACGAAGTGGTCTTGTATAAGAAAGATTAGTAGTTTTTTCTACAAATTTGAGTGATTTAGATATAATAAAAATAACTTCTACCGTTTCTGATTCTCAAGTTCACCTAAAGGTACAAGAGAAGAGTGTACATGGTTTGGTTGGATAAAATTTAAACTAGAAGGCAATCAAAATCACTTTTTATCCTCAAGATTGTCCAAAGGACACGAGAGAAGAGCATACACAATATAGATTGTGAAAGTAAAATGTGATGAAAAATATTAATAATTGAATTATTGTCACTTTTGATTCTCTAGATCACTCGAAGGTGTGAGAGATGAGCATACATGGGTTTGATTTAAAATTAAAAGTACTTAAAATGCTTGGAAAAATAAAGCTAAAAATAAGCTAAATGAATTAGATATGTTAAAAATGATTAAATAAAATGTTAGGTTATGTTATTTACACTAAAATTACTTAAAACAATGAGAAAAATGATGTTAAAAAAAGGAATGATGTATTTTAATTCTATAAAATTATGCAAATATTAAAATGTAACACGAGTAGAAACGTAGATAACATAAACTTAAACACACTTACTTGTGACATAAACACACTTAAAATCCATGCAAACATACCCCGAATACATACAGATGCACCTTGAACACATAAGATCACACTCAACACAATGGAAATGCACTTGTTGTCATGAAAACACATATCGAGAACTTGTACATAAAAATAACTCAATAAAAGACCAGTTAGTTGAATTTCGTAATTGAAACCGAAAGGTCAACCCAAAGTAGTAAAAATTAATTAAGAAGCGAAAGGGGTCCAAAAGGATAAGTAAAAGGTAAAGAGAGATAGGAAATCCTAGAGGATAAGAGCACCTGCGCTAGTGTCCCAATTGGGCGAGCTAGTCTTTGAGGCCATAGAATTAAAAATTAAAATGCCGGAAAGAGTGCAAGATGTATGAAGCCAATAAAAGTATAGAAGGTGAAGAAAATTGATAAAGGAAGTTTTCAATTACTCGTTTTCTTTCTTAGGAATCATGTAAATGCTATCATGTTTTTATGACCTAAAAATATACCCAAGTGCATAGATTTTTTGTCTCTAGTCTTCTCCTTATCTGGATATGGATTTGAGAGCTTTGTGCTTTTATTTTTGTATCTATTTTTCCCCTTGGAGGAATATGGGCCTCATGAACAAAATGTCAATTTATCTTTGGATTGGAATGAATCCTATAATGTTTGCGGAGAAATATTCTTATCTAAATTCTTTTGGCATAGAATTTTGGTTGATCCTCATAGTAGGAACAATCTAATATCATAAATTGGCATCTAGGGTGCATGTCATCACATTGTATGTTTTTCGGATCTGTGTTCAATAGTTAAGTCATAGCTCACATACTTGAGCTCATAATGCATGCAATGATTTGATGATTTACCATATTGTCAAATTGGATAAAATTAAATTGACTATGAGGATTTTTTGTTTATCCCAAGATTTTTATTTTCTTGATATTAACATTTGTCTCAAATCTGAACTAAACCTTTTATAAGGGTTTATAAAATTTTATTTCGGATTCAATGTTTCCCTAAGTACCTTCTAATGTTTATGTTCTTTTGTGGATTTCATACTCATCTAAAGGATGAAAATAAATTTGTACTAGGTAGAAAATTAAGCTATTGAGTTTGGTATTCTTTTGCACCATTTTTCCAGTCTTCGGTACATGTTAGTATATTATTTAAGTATACATATGATTAATTATTTTCCCACTATCCTTGAAATAATCCTCTGGTTTTGGAATTCAAATACAGTCTTATTACTAAAAGGAAGGGTAGACAATATCAGTCACAAGTAAATGTCTTCTCTTCCACTTTTAAGTAGTTGAATGTGGTAGGTGTTAAGAACCCTTTGCCAATAGACCATTTGCATCTACCTTAGAGAGTGCCAAAGGAGGCAAGGGACTGGTATCCTCATTAGAAAAAATCACTTGTTATCTTTAGCCACTTCAATATGCTATTAGATTGTGGCTGAGACATGGGCATGTAGAGTCATTTAGCTCATTGTTGTCGTTGAGACATGGGCTATTAGATTGTGTGCATCATCCTTCTCTTACTTAGATATTGAGGTATGTTTGATGAGTCAAGTGAGTTTTGTTGTTAATAGAATTAGCAGTGGAATCATATTGAGGCTTATGCTTGAAAGGAATGCCAAGTTTTTCTTCTATTGTTGGCATACAAACAAATTATGTACTTGATGCATACAAAAAATTGTAGTTGAGCTTACATCTGGTTATTTTCTTAAACTCTTATCTTAAAAGAATTTTCCTTAGCATATTTCTAATAAACATAAGCACAAAACTTCAGGGTTATGCATTATTTTAGAATTGACAATAGCTTCTTGGAAAGGAAATGTATGAAATTATCACCATATATTGCGTTGCTTCCATCAGTACCAGATGCTTTTCCTTTTAAAAATATAAATAAAATTCAAACGGTATTTTATTGGAAAGGAAATGTATGGAACTGGCACTATATTACTGTATGCTTCATTTTGTTTGTGGTGTCTTTTGTACCAAAATACTTATCTCTATCATGTTAGATTTGCAAATAAGTTCCTACCATCTAATCTTATTTGATGAATATTTTAGGAAACATTTCATTCTCTTCCTTTTGTAGTTATTAGGTGAGTTTGTGTACCCTAACATCTAGACGTGAGCACCTATGGGCAAGGCCATTATTCAGTACCTTATAGCCTTGTCCTTGATAAAAGGTGGGATTGCTTCAGGTGGAATGTGTGCAATTTCTATAAATGCTATATTATAAAATATGTAACCTTTCAAAGCTAATTTTCTAACTATTTTTAGTCTAGAAGGCTTTGCTTGAACTAGAAATAATACTTAAATAATTGGTATCTTGTATTTGTATTTAAACACCACTTAACTATATTTCCTTTTTGCTTGGAGAAGTAGAGGCCCAAAAAAGGGTAAAATATCCAATTCTTTGTTTAGGGCCATATTTTCACTCGAAATATTTTTCAAGATTGACACAATACTGCAACATTTTTCATTCACATATATATGCCTAGTAACTTCTAATCTTTTAGCAAATATTTGTACCTTATTGGTTTGTGTTTAGCGAAGCTAAGAGGATATTAGCAATGGTTGTTGAGTTTTGCTTTACACGTGCAAATTGCATTAGCTTACATATGTCCAAGTTTGAAGGATGTATTGTGTTGAGGTATTTTGTGGAACAATTCATGTGCCATCTGTGTATTTCTCCTTCTCACATCCACGACTATAAAGGAAGACACAATTACTACTTCTTCTTGACTTTATTGTTGTGAATTACATTCCCATGGTTGTTTTGTACCCTCATATTCATAAATTTTGATAGATGTTTAGAAATCATAAAATGCATGGTAAATACTAGTGAAACATGATAAATTTAGATGGGTGTTTAGAAATCATAGAATGCATGTGGTAAATACTAGTGCAACATAAGATATTGCATTGCATTTAGCTTCTCCATGGAAAGAGTGTCCTTAAATGCATAGATGGAAGAACACAAAGCATTTATAGTAGTGATAAATAACATAAAATCTAAGACTAATGTTTTTAATATTAATTATATCTTGTGTGTATTTAATCTCTAAATTATGTAATGTCATTTTGATTTTGACATGCCTCATAATTGCTTTATGATAAGATGGGTATCTATTTCATTATGCTTCACATTTGATTTTTTATTTTGTTATAAGAGATTGGGCCTTATTGTTTCTTTAATTCTAGGAAGATAAAATGTCCACCAATTAAATTAGTTATGTAGTTTATTCAAATAGATTATATTATTTCAAAACAACAGTGAAGGAAACTGGAGTTGACTTTGCTAGGGTTTCCTCCATGCGCACTTGTCATTATGCGGCCTCTTCGAGCAATCGTGCTGGGATAGTAATACCATCAATTTTTATAGGTTCTCTCACCCTATGAGTGCCTCCATATAATGATCTCTCTCACTTCAAGCCCGATTGTTGCAACCGTGGTGGAGATAATGGATATTTGAACAATGACACTGCCCCGAAATGCCCTTAGAAATTCGCCCTAAAATATTTCCACGAGGTAATGATTCTCTTCCTAATTTTTTTGTACATATTCTTGAGTTTAATGTTGTTTGTCAATGGGTGGACAATTCTGAAAGCATGCTCAAATATTTGGTTAACTCATCCTGGACTCCTCATGGTGTCCGCTCGAGAGTGTACCGAATGTGACCAAAGGATTCTTCCTTTTTGCTTCTCTGACCCAACCAATGCCCCCAAAATTTTGGCTCGACAGGCCACTTGGTATGTTCGTAACTCCTTGTTGGTCTTATCTCCATGGACCAAAGACTTTGTGGTTTCTGAGTATGCTACACTTAAAGTGCCAGTCTAGGTAGAATTTCCTGGCCTACCCTTTCCTTGTGTTCATTTCTTGCCTTAGTTTAGTTCTTCCATCGGGTGAGTGGTTTGCCTCAACCACAACACTTTTATAATGCTCATCCACAGAAGCAAGTGTGTTGAGGTATATCTTTCTCAGAACTGAAATAATTTGAGGAAATCCATATGGGAGACAAATGTTACTCCCAATGTATTTTGTATATAAGCTTGCCTAATACTTTCTTCTGATGTCGGGCCTTTGATCATAAGATCAAGGATTGTCCTCTTTATGACCTCGCAGCCTCCCCAACCACCAAAGTGGCTCCAAAAATGGCCAAACCCCCTCAAGAGGAAGGATGGAAAACAACTGGTGGCCAAAAAAATAGGAATAAAAATCAACAACCTAAAGCCTCTGGTTTAAACATCCCGAGTGAGCCAAATGTTAAAGAACAACCCCATAGCCCACAAGATAAGGAGCCAATTCTGCTGCTAAGGAGCCAAATTTCACACTTCGCAACTCGTCATTCCAATTACCTAAATTCTCCGGCATGCCCAAGTCGGTTCAGCTTCTCATGGACCAGAAAAATTCTTTTAACAATGTTACCATGCCACAACAACAAATGTTTCTTTTAACCAACATCTCACAGGGCCCATCCAAAAGGGCCCGAAGTAATCCTTTGGGATCATAGCCTCGTGGGTAATGAGGATTCAACAAAAGATATGTACAACATCAACATACGTCAGGGTGGAATAAAATTGAACTATAGGATCTTTTGAAGCATAATAATGCTCAATTCTTGCAAAACTATTTTGACGCCATTGATGGCTTAGATGTGGATGGCATGGCTCTTGACCACCATTTCTCATTAATTTTATATCTTGGAATGGTTTGGGTCTTACACACTCCTGTCACAAGTATATTGTTCGTGAAGCTCGGTGAAGATTTTCCAACTTAGATGTTTTGTTTTTACAGAGGTGAAATTTACAAATAGTTTGTAAATCCATTTGGCCCGACATCTTGGCCTTTTGTAGTAATCACGAAAGGGGTTTAGGGGATTAATTTCCCTTTTTACTCCCAAATGGTGGCCTTTTTTGATGGACCATGGCATTGACCCCACCAACCGTACCATATGGGTCCTCTTTAATATTGACGACCACCCTTTGGCCTCATTAATATTTATGCCTCTAACGATGCAACCGAAAGGGCCGATCTTTAGTGGTGGATAGCTTGAAAATTTCCTTATGCTTATTGGGTCATAACTAGTTATTTTAATATGGTTGAGTTACCCACTAATAAGTATGGACCCACACAATGAGGTGGACAATTTGGCGAAAGGTAGGCTTTGTTTTTCATATGCAATAAGTTTGGGTTTTATGACCCTAATGCCTCTCGCACTCCCACTTCTGAAGCTTGGTTCACTTGGTCCAATCTTCAGGAGGATCAAATCATGTTCTTAAATGGATCGATAGAGCTATGTTGTCATCTCAATATTTTTTTGATTTTGACAACATTTATTCCTTTCCAATGGAGGTCATGCTTGACTTTTTCCTTTGCACCATTCCCCCATTCGATTTCATATCACTTGGCATGATAGGCACGCTTTTTGTCATAAAGGCCAATTCTTTCTTAATACTACCTTGATGCAACATGTGCCCACTCTCAATCATATCAAGTGTATGTGGAACCTCGCCCCTCCAAGTCATTGCCAACGCTTTCATCCACCTATACATGCTAGCTGGAATGCAAACCATAGAAACAATAAGCTTACTTGAATATATGCCTATCCAAGCTTCTTAGCACAACATTCCTATTATGATTAGTTCATGGAGCTAAATAATCAACTTTTTAAGCTCCTCTTATTCCAAGAACCCTTCACATACTTCACAAACTTACCTTATCAACTCTTCATGACTTACAAGATCCAAATAATACTATCAACATTCTTAGATTAAAAACTAATTTTCATGGCATTACAAGTCTTGAATTCTCAATAAAAATAGCTAATAATATCCATAGAATTCATCTCAACTTCCTTATTACTACTATCATGACTACTAGATACCATCAACTTCAATTAATACTAAGTGGAAGTACTCAAATGCTACCAAGAAAATCGACTTCACTTTGTCATCAACTTTATCCATCCTTGATATCATGGGCTTTCAAACTCTTATGACACAAATTTTAAAATTTGAGCACTTTAATTTTCATATAAACAACTCACATGATCAATAAATACAACTCTTACAACTTCGTACAACATACTTGATTTTGAAATCTTTTGAATATCAAACCTAGATAAAGGAGCATCATGCCCCGTCCATCTTCATGTACAACCTTCATACTAATGTCTACCAGATCCTCAACTTTTCTTTAATGAACTCATACATTCTTGGCACAATAATTTCCACTTGAGGCCATATTCTTATTTCTCTTAAGATCTAAATGCAAAAAGGCATTTAAATAATACAAACATACCTTCTTGTCTTCATAGCATGAAGTCATCACAAACCTTAGACCTCATCAAATTGATCCTGCATACCCATATTTGTCTTCTTTTAAGCATCTCCATGAGCCATCACATCACATCATACTATCAACAAACATGTATCATGGTAACAGTCCACTATTATATTTTTTTCTTACTTTACCTCCTAATATCTATGTACATTTTCCTTTAAGAATTCTCAAGCATCCCTTTAACAAGATCATCAAATCAAGGACACCTTTATCCTTTTCAAAATATAAATCTTCTTTTCCTCTTCATGAATTAATCTAGCATAAACTTCCTACCATATTATCAAGAAACCTTATTCATAATAACACAATACTTCATCTTCTGCAAACATTCCTACTTGTCTTAATTCATATGACTACAACTATACAGATAAAAATACTTGTCACATAACTTTTAGAATCCCATTCACCTTCTTGAAGCACCTTACTATGTAATATACTAGGAAAGGAAAAATAATTGTACCTAAAACATTGTTACCAACCATTGATACTCATTAAAAGCCTTCTCAAATATTTTGTATATATTGAAGCACATGTTAGATACACTCTCCCTATCTTCATGACTCATTTAGACCTTGACTACAACATAGTCAATTAGGTATTTATCATTACTCCTACAGAGATCAATCTCCATTTCAAAATAGTGCATAATAACTCCTTTATATTATACTCAAACCTTTCATAATCCTCCTTTTTCATCTCATTAAGAACATGAGCATGCTCTTGATAGACTTTTTCAATCAACATTAGGACCTTCTATAAAAACTCAAACCATTTTTCAATGCATTCCTTACCTTTTCATAGCTATACTAAGTCTCAAACATTCTCCAAGGTGTTAAGTTATCTATCAATCCTTCAATCAACTCATGAACTTAAGCAAAGTTACCAAGCATAACTTATAGTTGATTCTTAATATTATGACTTCATGATTGTACCTTCAACTTGCTACATAGATCCCTTCCTTCAAAATTTGAACTTCCAGCTTAGAGCACCTTTTTTCCTATCTTATAGGTCTTCAAGCTACATAGAGTCTCTAACATGAATTAAAGAATGCTTCAAGGACCAAATATTTTCTCAGACATATATCCCATTCTTCAAGTTTTTAAACAACACTTCATACTCCTTTTAATGCTCTTCTTCAAGACAATCTGTCTCTATGAAAATACTAAATAGTTCATATAAATGTTTCATAACAAACCTCTGATCTCCTCACAATGTCCCTTAAGACCAATCGCATAATTCATTTAACAAACACTCATTCATGAATCATACAAAGATGAATTCAAACTCAGAATAGTTCTTCAAACAAGGAGAAAACTATACTCTCAATGTTGATACCCAAAAATACTTCAACCCAACAGACTCTCTTCATATCTCCGAGTACAACATACATGCCCAGATTTGAGAAATTTCTATCATGAAATTTGGCCTTCATTATTTTGATCCAGTCCAAAATCATGTTGTCAACTTTTATATGTAAAAAAATTAAGACTTCTCTTCATACCTTGGATCCACTTGAGCACCTAGAACACCTTCAAGCATGTTAACTAGCCTTAAAGCACTATGTACCTGATTTCACTCGTCATACCCAGAATTCTACTTCCTATAATTGAAGATCAACATTTTTAGACCACTTAGATCCTCCTTGAGTACATAGACCTCCTCTTTAACTTTTCACTCATCTCTATAAACCTTGAGTCACCTTTCACCGTATCCATTCAAGCACTAACTACTAGTTTTTCAATCTTCATGCTCAAACATGACACGTTACTTCCTAGATTTGACACTTACATCCCAAGACTATTATAGACCTAGATAAGGTCAAACAACACAATTCCAATCTCAAGCATGCTCATTCTCATAATTCAAATCTTTCTAGTAATAATGTAGATTTTTATACATTATCTAGCAGCACCTAAAACTCTTCCTTTATAATGCATCAAAGATAAGACCTTAAAAACTTTTTTTAGAGCACATTTTTACTTTCATCATGACTAAATAGTTCAAGGTAGTGATACTAGCACACAATTATACTTTGAAGTATTCGTATTACCTTAAAAAACTTTAAAACCTATTGGAATCTATTGCAACATCTAATAGTCTTTATGTAGCAACCTTAAGGGTTTTAACATACATTGTGATCATCGTGATAGTACCAACAACAATCCTTCTTGAGGAAAGACACCATGAGTATGGCATATCTTATTGTATTTCACTCAAGCTCCTGTACGTACCCAAAATTGTAGGGTACTGCACCACCGAACAATGTTACACGTGCCCCAATGATGATACAGGTCTCCTCGCAAGGTGTTCGGGATCCGGAAAATCTCTCCAAGTATGCATTAACATCCCACATGTCCCACTTAGCCCCTACATGCTTTGTTTTGCTCTTTCCCCCTCTTTCCTTTACTTTTTGGTCTTCAGTGATGAAACCGCACCTGCTTGGCGGCGGTCTCATGACCGCCACCTGCGAGAGCCGCCCGTCAGAAGGGCGGTGGTCCTTCACGCATTTTCCAGAATGTTCTATTAGTCACGACTCACGTAAATTTTCAACTTTTACCCACTTTTCCATCCATTTTGCTTGTATTAATGATTACGTTCCCTGGAATAGTGTTTTTGCATTGTTTATGGTTAAAGAGTTTAATTTGGTTTTCACCTTTGGGTAAATGGGAATTCTATAAATAGTTGGCTTGTGCTCAAGCAAATGGCCGCTCAAATTTTCCTATCATTTTCTCATTTCAATAGCTTAGTCTTTCCATTTTGCTTAGGAATTCATACTTTTCATTTGTTTCATGCATGGTTAATGTTGTTTTGTTGTTAAAGCCACATAATCTTCTTGTGCAAATGTTCTTACTGTTTCATACAATCAATCGAGGCGGGATAGTTCCATTGTCTAGTCGAAGCCATTAAAGTTACGGATTTTGTTTGTCAAAAAGGATAGTTTCGGAGTTCGGACGTTTTATGTTATATGACTTGCAATAAATCTCACTAGGAATTCTTATTTGTCACCAAATCACTGCACCCTCCGAATGGCCAGGATGTGAATAGGACGTTCGGTGTGATTGGGACACATGGGATCACCTCTCAAGCTGTGGGACTTGGGCTCGAGGTGAACCTCCGGAGAAGGCCGGCTTCCTCTTCCTAAACTAAGTGCTGTACTACTCCTAGTGTAACAAAAACGATTATCTAGTCCTATGCTAACATTTTCATGGGGTTTTAGGGAAAGAGTTTTACAGAAATGAAACTATACTAGGGATGGTGATGCACCGAATAAAGGGTGTCTTCAGATTTAGGAAGGGTTAATTTGAAGAGGGTGTGTGCACCACAGGTCAACTTCACCTACTGCAACTTAGAGAGGGTACAGGATACCACAGGCTAAGAGACACGCGTTCCTTTTGTTAAACTTTATCAGACCGAGAAATATACCGCTTTCCAGGTGAAGAAGGATGAACTCAAGAAGGGTGAACAGACACCACAACTCAACCGCATGCAATACTTCACCACTGATAAGCACATAACTCCAAGAACCTGCAATAGAAACTTAAACTTGCACAGTGTACCTGCAAGTATGAGAAAGGCACAAAGAAGCATAGAAGGATGAAAGGACCGAGATTAGTCACAAAACACACACTTTTATTGCTTCAATAACATGCACAATGCATCATACATTCAGAAGAGGCAATAGTTGCCATTACAGTCTTGAAGAGGAGGCTTGAAAGTTCTCTCAACACACAAGAACAACTTGCAGAAGAGAGAGGACCCTTGAAAAGTATACACTCTTGCCTGAGATATCTAACTGTCCAACTTGTCTGAACTGTTGGAACCCTTTGAAATGAGCTTCCAACTTACATTTATAGAAGAATATGTGAGAAAGAAGAGGAAATGGTCATAATTACATTCCTAAAATGAAGGCCCATGATGTATTTATTACAGTTAGTTGAACTACCTGAGAAGGTTCCATCATGGGTCATTAATTGCCTGATGACCAAGTCTTCTCAATTAATTAAAAGAATATTTAAATAAAATATTTAAATAATAATAATAAATATTATTATTAAAATATTTAAATAAAAATATTAATTTAATTAACATAATGTTGGGACCCCCCCGTTGACCCGTTTGACTTGAAGAGGAGGGGGGTCCATGTGGATAGAATCTGCACATAGCCAAATTTGATGAGCTTCGAATCCTCTAACTCGGTGTTGCACTCGATTTTTGACCCCGCACTAACTCTTTCCTTGCTTTGGTAATCGCGCTCTTTTGCATTGAGTCCTTCGAATGGTGAGCTATCAAACTCGATTCTTATCATTTTGCTCTGTTAACTCGAAGCCATTTATGCATTCCACGTTCAAACTTCATGAAACATCACCACGAGCTCCCTGCGAAGTCACTGAGCTCTTCATCCAGCAAATGATCTTGCCTTTCCTGGGCTCAAACTCACTTGAATACCAAGCTTAACCCAATATTTCTAAAAAGAATGGTTTTACCACAATGCTTAGGATTCTTCCTCATCATATAACACTTGTAGTAAGAATGTTTTGACTCTGCCATAATAAGCACAATTTGTACCCTCCAAACGATGAGAAAATGCCATTATCAATAAAGACCTAGTGCTTTATGCCATGATGATGACCCAGGCTCATGCCCGTAACATGTCAATAGACACCCTAAGACTGATTTTTTGGCCAAAGAGCCCTTCGGTGTTCGGGTAGTGCACTCAGCAATCTCAGCTCCAATCAACAATTATGCCACTATTGGGATCTTAGTATGGCATGGTAGTATGAGCTACACAATATACTCATTTTCCCGTAACTAAAAGATCCTTTATGTTACAATTTGCAACACATAACAGGCCCTTCAAAAATACATTGAACAATCGGGCAAAGCCAAGAGGACCTTAGAAAAATGTACAGTAACAACCATATGAATTCTCCCTTAGTCGTGGATCAAAGCTAATAGAAATAAGCGTATAAATCCATTTCGAAACTACAATATAATCATCCATTGTTAAAAATAACACGCTCGAACTCGTAAAAGAAAAGCTGTATTATCCGATTGGGACGTATATAATGGAAGGGTATAAATATTGCCTTACTCTTACCCACGAGAGTTTCTCAAAGGGACCATTTACGAGTGTGAAGATGTGGCATACAAAACGGACGACTGTATTTCGAGTTGACCTTCGCATTCGTTTCTAGGAGAAAACATGCTGAGCAATATGAATCGTTTCACTCTGCACGTAATAAACCAACATCTCCTGATTCAAGGAAATTTTTATGAAGCCTCGAACAGCGTGACTCCAATCCATCGTATACGGCAGTGAATATTTGTTTCCTGCAGCTGCCATAGGTCCGAGTTCAGAATAAGGATAAGCCACGAGAAGCCCAATTCTGCTTGGAAGCATTCAAAAGGCTTCTACTTGTCTTTGCCGCAAAATGCTCGCTTGCTGTAGAGTTTCTCAAAGAGACCATTTACAAGTAACAAGGATGCAACAAAACGGCCGACCGGGTATTTTCAGAGCTGAACTTCACATTTAATTCGTTTCTAGGAAAAGAAATGCTGAGCAATACGAATCGTTTCATTCTGCACCGTAATAAACCTTCATCTCCTGACCCGGGCAAATTTTATGAAGCCTCGAACAGCGTGACTCCAATCCATCGTACACGGCAGTGAATATTTGTTTTCTGCAACTGTGCGTGGGAGCTTGTCTTGCGACCACCGAATGCTCAGTGTGGTAGGCAGAATGTGTAGAGCCTCCTTCGCCCATCTCTGTTTACAAAACGGCCGACCAGACAACCACGTCAATCCTATTAAACACCTCCACTGCCTCATTCCCACGTTCTCCGACTCACCTTCCGTGTGACTCGCACAAAGACTCGGACCACTCCAAGCTGCGCGGATTTTCATTCTCTTGCCATGCGGAAGTCTCATGACGGATTGCCATCATCAAATCTCCACGCCTGGAGTGTTTGCCCGAATCTCCCCTTCACGGAAGTTTGGTCATGGTTTGCCACGGTTATATTTCCACGCCTGGCAGTTTGACCGGATTTCTCCCATTTTTTGGCAGTAGACTCAAACTTCTCCCACGCCCGGGATTTCTTCTTTGGCTTGACATCACGTCATTTCCCTTGGCAATGCTCGCCTTATTTTCCACGTCCAACGGCTTGGCCAAATTAATTCACGGGCCCCGGCCTCAACTTCGCCACGCAGACTTGGCAAGTTTGTTCCTTATCTCCACAATTTCCACCAGCGCGCGGGATCTTCATGAATCTTCTCCTGCCGAGTTTTCCTTCAACAGATTTGAGGATAACATTAAACTCTCAGTGCAAACATTTCAGCTGTAACTTGTAAGGTGTGATAATTCCGACAGAAACGTTTATGCCTGACTACTTAGTGATTCGTTGAATATGCTCATATAATTGCAAAGCAAATTATGCTCCATGCATATTCTGATATGAAACAGTTCCACCTCTATGAGATCCGCTTCCATGAGTTACATCGCAAAACCAGTAAGGTCTCAATAGAGAATATTTGTAATAAATTTCATCAGGTCTCCCGGTAACACTCTCACTGCCACTTAATCGATTTTCATAAAAATATCTTGAAGGAAAATCCTGAATTTGAGGATGCATACGATGCTGATCAGATAACAACATTGGACAACTTACTTGCTCAAACGGGCTTCTACTATACTGCAACATCCCTGTGCATCGAATGCTCGGCCGCTTTGAGCGTAGAACTGAAATTCTCCTGGGAAAGTGCCGTGAGGAAGTAATTGGTTATATGCAGCAGCTACAGGGTAGAGAAGTAAAACTTATCTCAGAAAATGAGTGGCCTCCAGAGAGAGTTGATTGCGCATAAATCGCCGCAGTGGTGATCCCAAGGAACCGTTGGTGTTGATCCCGATGTTCTCGTCACGCATGCGACTGCGCCGTGATCGCTTGTTGTAAAATCTTGCCGCTGTAGTAGAAGAACGAGATAAGGTTTTAATTGAGTTGTCTCGAAATTCTCTTCCATGGAAGAAGCTCGACCAAATCTTGAGGCAGCTATTGTCTCCGTCGAGTCATTAAAATTGAATTCATATTCCAACAAGGAAGCATCAATCTCTCCATGTTGAATTAAACCGAGTCGAGCTCGTCATTTCTCTGCCTCAATGAGCCAACCATCGAAACATTATCCACTCCTATCGAGACTCTTTTATGACAAGCCAAAGTTGGACAACCGAACTTACATTTCCTACTCATGAACTCGTCTAAGGCTTGTGATCTGAGTTATGACCGAGTTAGGACAAGGCACGAACTCCTCTGATGACTCGTCTCTTTATTCCCGATTTGACACTGTTTTAGCTCGAACGAGCGAGATAAGCTTGTCGAACTCCTCGATAGCTCGCATTCTTGAAAAAAAATGAGTGATCTCACCTGATGACCAAAAGTGGGTCCCTGGGACCAATGTCGTGATTTGATTGTAATAAGGCCCTGTTTTCCAATTTTCCCATGTGCGTAAAATTGATAACAATTACATAAGCCAAGCTCGTTCTCTTGTGCTATCCCTCTCCTACTCGCATTGTATTCTCGTCTCGCATCCAAAGATGCCTTTATTTCGATACCAACCTCTCGTTGATGCTAACATCACACGCTTTTATCTCGGATTCATATGAGCACGAAGGAACGAGGAGACCACACTGAGGGGACAAAGTCACACACAATCGGATTCACCACCGTTCAGAAATCCAGGTTCAAGCTATCAAAAGTTCTAGTTAAAACATATCAAATAGAGTAGTTAATCATTTCATTTCAGCTTAATCTCACTTTTGATATTGCAACGAGAAGTCATGGGGATTGATAGTTTCTGAGAAGCTATGATTCACTCCTCACTTCTGAGGTAGGATTGAGAGTCTTTCAAATAGATTAGATCAGTTATTCAGTTATTTAGAATAGATTTACAACTACACAAGCAAGTAGCTATACTCAGCTGCTTTGTTTGTTTTAATTTCGTTATTAGTTTAGTTGTCAATTTCTAGATATATTAAATAATTGCTCTTTCAATTCCGTTCAATAGTTTATCAAAAATACAAAATTAGTTTAGTTTAATTTTATATATGTTGTGGATATACTTCGTATAATTAGTTCATTTTACTTTTAGTTAGATTTATATTGTTTCTTTCGTATGACAATCACGGACCTAGGGAGCCCAGAGAATATGTATTCGAGCCAATCGTGCCTCAACCCAATCTTGTTACAGTGAATAACTGATATAGATCAAATCTTAGAATCCAAGTCTTCCAAACAACAATAGACCTACAACATGTATCAGCTCACAAAAGAGGATTAAACGTAAAAGACGACTAAGCACACACGTTTTGGATAAACCACCAAACTACGATTACCCTAAATAAGTACCCACATGATCAGAGAAGGGATTGAAAGAGAGAAAACGTTTGATTGTGATCCTTTGGTCCCATAGCCAAACACAGGAGATATCTTCATTGACATGACACTAGCTTAAGAATTCAGGTTGCCAAAACGCCTCGTAAGGTACTCAAGAAGATTGCACAATTGTTAGTCCTAAATATAGAGGCTAAAAAGGCATACGACTACTGGATACTAGGGATTAGGAATTAATTTCGCATATGACCATAAGCGGTCCACAACGACCACGAACTTATGACTATGATCCACGTGATCCCGCAACCCAATGAGTCCACAAATCAATCAAACATCGACAGTGTTTATGGACACTAGTGTTCAAATCCTCTCCACTTCCACTAGATATTATCGCACAGTTATCCTTATTAGATATAGCAGCTAACCAAGCTAAGGATTTCGGACTAGACCAGAGAATCACCCATAGAATCCACTATATATCCATAATCCATCTTATGACCCCGTCTGGAAACATATACGAAACAATTATAGGTCATTTTCCCGTATCCCACAACCTATAGATCGATTATGCCGAGCTCAATATTAATTGAGCCTTCGAGTAGCCATCCTCACCGAATTATCTATCACACCAATTCAAGTTAGGAGAGCCTTATTTTCCTTAGATTCATAGATTTTATTAGTGCGTGTCGAAGATATAAGATTGTCTAACTAGTCCACCTATACCCCACGTATATTCCATCCCCATTGGTCGTGTCTCGGCACGACCTGGGAGGTCGGGTGCGGAAGAGTTACTTGTAGATTCCTATGCTCGCTTTGTCACTTTTCCATCGTACAAAATTGGTGAACCCAACGTGAACTTCCTACTTTTGGTTTGGAGTCATATTTCTTCTTTTTCGCAATTAGTATATTTTTCATCTTTTCCGCCTCATTAGCCTTCACATTAGCTTCACCAACAAAATTGGTGAGCCCGACGTAAAACAAAGGCGTAAATTTTTGGCCTCGAAAAATTGCACCCGAAATATCGAAACGTGCTTTTCTCATATGGGCGAGTTTTTTGACCCATAGGTTTATGGGACGGGTTTTGCCCATGGTTTTGATACCCACGGTTTTGTAAAACTACTTAGCGGTTGTCTATTTATATGGTCTTATGCATATGATAGATGTACAAGCAAATGTATTGCAAGATGTGTTTTGAATTCGGGTGTGAATTCTGTAGAGTTTGTTGAGCATAGCTCCAAACGGATCTGGGTATTGTATTGAGAGAGCGGTGGCTTGTAATAAAATCTGAGCAAGTGATTCTTGGTGGACGTAGCCCAAATTGGGTGAACCACGTTAAATATTGTCTCTTTGTGTTGTGTTATTTTATTCTGCAATTTTATTTGAGATCTGTAATAATTTATGCATATTAGTTTCTCTTTATTGCGATTACTGTGAGGGATTATTCCATATTTTATCTCTTATTTCCTAACAATTGGTATCAGAGCTTTGGTTTGGTTTGCTGAAGTGTTGAATCACAGGGAAAGTTTTTAGCTTGAGTGGGAGCTATGGCAGATGAAGGAAGATCTAGGGTTGATAAATTCAACGGGCAGAATTTCAGTCTTTGGAAGATGCAGATGGAAGATTACCTTTATCAGAAGGATCTTTATACTCCGTTGTCTGAGAAGGTGAACAAACCCTCGAGTATGACAGATGCGGAATGGGATTTGTTGGATCGAAAGGCACTTGGAACGATCCGGTGAGTCTTGCATCTTCGGTATTATTTAATGTTTCAAAGGAAAAGACTACAAAAAGATCTAATGGATGCATTAGGGAAGTTGTATGAAAAACCCTCTACCTCTAATAAGATATTTTTAATGAAAAAGTTGTTTAATATGAAGATGTCTGAGAATAGTTCAGTAGCAGATCATTTAAATGATTTCAATACGGTAGTGAATATGCTAGCTTCAGATTCTGATAGAATTTGATGAAGAAGTTAGGGCTTTATTAATTACATGCTCTTTACACGAGAGTTGGAATAGCACTGTAATGGCGGTAAGTAACTTCGGTTCAGGCTAACTCGAAGTTGAAGTTTGAGGATGTTGTAGGGGTGATTCTAAGCGAGGAAATGCAAGAAAAAGCTGGGAATCTTCTACTTCAGGGAATGCTTTGTGTGGAAACTAGAGGAGACAGAAGAATAGAGAAACCGTGGAAAATCAAAAGATCGGGCAAGGTCAAAATCCAAGAACAAGATTGTATCTTTGGAATTGTGGAAAGCTTAGGCATGCAAAGAAGGATTTGTTGGGAGCTTCGGGATAAGAAGAAACAACAAAGAAGAAAACAAGGAGGCAAATGTGGCATGGGTAATGTATGTCAGGATGCTTTGATTCTTTCTTTGCACAATATTCTTGAATCTTGGGTTTTAGATTCGGGGCTTCTTTCCATGCTTCTCCACATAGGCATTATTTTGTTGATTATGTTCAAGGAGATTTTGGGCATGTTTTTCTTGGTGATGATGAGCCTTGCAGCCATAGTTGGAAAAGGTTCTATTCAGGTTAAGATGCGAATGGGAATACTTGGCTATTGAAGGATGTCAGACATGTGCCTACATTAAGATGAAATTTGATATCGGCGGGGGCGGTTGGGAAGTGATGGTTGTACTGTGATATTTACAGCAGACTCTTGGAAGGTTACCAAGGGTGCTCTTGTGGTGGCAAGAGGTAAGAAGGTTGGAACCTTGTATTTAACCACTTATAGTACTAATGATTGTAATCTTGTGGCTTGGATGCGAATACAACATTATGGCACTATAGGCTCGGTCATATGAGCCATAAGGGCATGAACATCATAAAGAAGAATTTGCTGGATATACGAAAAAGGTTTGGATTTACTGAGAAACTGCATATATATGGGAAACAGAAGCGAGTAAGGTTTCTCAAGGTTGGACCTACAAAGAAAGAGAGTAAGTTAGAGCTGGTGCATTCTGATGTGTGGGGGCGGCTCAGGTATCATCTCTTGGGGGTTCAAGTTATTATGTTACTTTTATTGATGATGCAACAAGGAAAGTTTGGGTTTATTGTATTAGAAACAAATCTGATGTATTTGACACTTTTGTTAAATGGAAAGCCTTGGTAGAGAATGAAACAAGTCTTAAGCTAAAATGTCTCAGGTCAGATAATGGAGGGAGTATTGCAGCAATGAATTTGATGATTACTTGTTCTAAGAATGGAATCCATAGGCAAAAGACGGTTCTAGGAACTCTGCAGCAGAATGGGGTATCAGAAAGGATGAACAGAACAATAATGGAACGTGCTAGGAGCATGAGGTTACATGCAGGACTGCCTCTTTCTTTTTGGGCAGAAGCGGTGAGCACAACTTTGTGTACTTGATAAACAGAGGACCCTCAAGTGCCTTGGATGGAGGCATACCTGAGGAGGCTTGGTATGGTAAGAAAGTTGATTATTCATTTCTTAGAGTCTTTGGATGTGAGGTGTTTGTTCACATAGACAAGGATGATAGGACTAAGCTAGAGGCTAAATCAGAAAAATGTACTTTCATTGGTTATGGTGGTGATGACTTTGGATATAAATGTTGGAGTATTAAGGACAAGAAAATCATTCGATCTAGGGATGTGGTCTTTAATGAGAAAGTCATGTATAAGCAGCAGTTGCAGGAAAACAGGGAAGAATCCAAGAAAGAATATGCAGCGGTAGAGGATCTTCCGGATGGGAAAGTGACACATGAATCAGTTCAGGAACCCCCTCAACAGGAACCCCAAACTCCTATATTGAGGAGGTCTTCTAGGGTAAGAAGAGAACACGAGCGTTTTCTCCTTCTCTTTATTATTTATTACTCAGTGATAGTGGAGAACCAGAGAGCTTTGATGAAGCAATGCAGGTAGATGCCAGGAAGAAGTGGGAGCAAGCCATGGATGAGGAGCATCGGGCTCTCATGGAGAACCAGACATGGGATTTGGTAAAGCTACCCGAAGGAAAAAGCATTACTGAGAATAAGTGGGTGTTTAGAGTTAAAGAGGAAGAAGGAGGCAAGAAAAGATACAAGGCCGGTTGGTGGTCAAGGGGTTTGCACGAGAAAAAAGGTATAGATTTTGATGAGATTTTTCTCTGTAGTAAAAATGACTTCTATCGAACTATTCTTGGAATAGTGGCGCAAAGACTTGCACTTAGAATAGTTAGATGTAAAGACTGCATTTCTCCATGGCGATTTGGAGGAGGAGCTATATATGCAACGGCCGAGAAGGATATGAAGTCAAAGGTAAAGAGGAGATGGTGTGCAAGCGAAGAAGAGCTTGTATGGCACAGAAACAAGCTCCACGTCAATGGTATAAGAAGTTTGATAGCTTCATGATGGAGCAAGGTTATATCGGATGTCATTAACCATTGTGTGTATACTGAAAGAAATTTGAGGATGGAAGTTATATTATCCTGTGTTTGTATGTTGATGACATCTTGGTTGCGAGTAAAAACATGCGGGAAATAAAAGTACTCGAAAGCGGCTAAGTGAATCCTTTGCTTTATGAAGGATTTGGGTGCAGCCAAAAAATCCTTGGTATGAGGATATCTCGGGATAGGAAGGAACAAGCTGACTTTATCTCGGGAAGAGTACATTAAGAAGGTCTTGGAGAGGTTTAATATGCGGGATGCTAAACCGGTTGGGACTCCTTTGGCGAGCCATTTCAAGTTATCAAAAGAGCAATGTCCCAAGACGAGAAAGCGGGAGAGAACCAAATGTCTAAGGTACCTTACTCATTAGCGAGTTGGCGAGTTTGATGTATATGCTATGGTGTGCACTAGGCACGATATTGCCCATGCGGTGGGAGGCTGTGAGTAGATTTATGAGTGATCCGGGTAAAGAGCATTGGCAAGCGATAAAAAGTGGATCCTTCGGTATTTGAGAGGGACCATGGGGATAGTTTTGTGCTACGAGTGGATCGAACACCACTTTACGTGGTTATGTAGATTCGAGATATGGTGGAGATGTAGACGGCGGGAGAGCACGACGAGGTTATATTTACACTTTGTAGGTGGGACAGCGGTGAGTTGGATTTCACGACTACGAGAAGTGGTGGCTTTGTCGACCACGAGAGGCTGAGTATGTTGCTGCCACGGAGGGCAAGAAAGAGATGATTTGGTTACAACAATTGCTTGAGGAGTTGGGGCATAAGCAGGAGGAATGTAAGTTGCATAGTGATAGTCAGAGTGCTATACACCTAGCTAAGAACTCTTGCTTTCCACTCTAGGACAAAGCATATACAGTTAAGGTACCATTTCATCAAGAACTTTGGAGGAAGAGAAGTTGAAGTTGGAGAAGATTCATACCAGTCAGAATCCTGCAGACATGATGACCAAGGTGGTCACAAGGGAAAAACTAAAGTTGTGTTCAACTTTGGTTGGTCTTCACAGAAACTAGTGAAGGGTTGAGAAGCTTGCTCAGAGGAAAACTAGTCTCAGTGGGAGATTGTTAGGTTGTGGAGCCTATTTTCATGTGTGAAAGTGTTGAAGGCTGTACACTAAAGTCTTGTACACTTTTCATGTATCCTCGCCAGGGGTTCGGGCGCGGGACCACATGGGAAGCCAAGGTGCACTGTGAGTTTTTTTTAGGCGTAAATTTTTTGGCCTCAAAAAATTGCACCCGAAATATCGGGAAACATGCTTTTCTCATATGGGCGAGTTTTTTGACCCATAGGTTTATGGGACGGGTTTTTCCCATGGTTTTGATACCCACGGTTTTGTAAAGCTTAAGCGATTGTCTATTTATATGGTCTTATGCATATGATAGATGTACAAGCAAATGTATTGCGAGATGTGTTTTGAATTCGGTGTGAATTCTGTAGAGTTTGTTGAGCATAGCTCCAAAATGGATCTGGTATTGTATTGAGAGAGCGGTGGCTTGTAATAAAATCGAGCAAGTGATTCTTGGTGGACGTAGCCCAAATTGGGTGAACCACGTTAAATCATCTCTTTTGTGTTGTGTTATTTTATTAACGATTTTATTTGAGATCGTAATATAGATCAGCCCACTCAAATCGACACCCCCGAGCCTTCAGGCTCTAATAACATGACGCTTACTAGAGAATCTATTTCATCTCCTCGGGTCTTATTCAGACCACAGATCAGTAGACAGTCAGACCCACTTCCTTTTTGGATGATGAATACTTAGCATGCTTCACTAAAAGTGAGCAATGCTTCCAAAGCATGTATCCACCAGTAGGGAGCTTACAAGTACAATCTGATACTTTGTTCAGGGAAAAAACACCCCTATTCCTCCACCTACGGGAAATTCCCTTGGTGATGTTTGGTAAAGTAACAACCAATTCATAGTAGGGTATCATACCCCTTTGCAACCTCAGATAATACAACAAACGCCCTCAAGGCAAAATACCGTATCTTCACCAAATGAGGTCATTTCGGCCTTGGCTGAAAAGGTTAGAGGGCTGGAACTTGCTCAAGCAAATCAGAATTCATATTTTGGACAAGTAGGAATCCCCAATCCTCCACATCATCCTAGCCAAGTAGACCTCCACACGGGGGCGGCACGTTGGGCATGACTCCTCAGTATTCGTAACAAGCGCCAACTAGAACCGCATATGCTAATGTCACTCCGATGGAGAATATGATGCCTCCTAGTTTAGTGCAAACCAATCCATTCCTAAGCAATACTCCTCCATACTTAAACACGTATTCCAAATCACCACAAGGAGATATGTTCTCTCTCTGGCATGTTCACTCAACCACGGGGATTTCCTTATGTCCCCTGTGAATACATATGCTTACACCATATCAAAAACCATCCCACCTCCACTCCCTCAACAAATGCCCTCGATGGTTGAAACCTATGCGATAAGAACTTATTCGAAATATTTGAAAGAACCTTTAGACTTCACCATACGAAGCGTCATGCTTCCAAGACCTCTTCTGGTTTCCCAAATACAAAGGGAGGGAGACCGAATGCACATATCAAGGCTTATGCCACAGCCATTCGAGAACTACTCCTTGGGATGGGGTTGTTGCTAAAATATTCCCCAAAAGTTTAGAAGGCATTGCCCTCGATTGGTACTCTGAGAATACCCGGCTTCCATCCATTCGTTTAAACAACTCGTTTTAGAGTTCATCAAGGCATTTGATATGAACAAATTGTTGAGAATAGGAATCGGGAAATTCTTGCATATTAAGCAAGAACACAATGAATCATGTTGCTCATTTCATCCAAAGATGGCGTACGAGTCCTTTATTCTTTGGCAAGTGCTCGAACATCGATCGGATGGAACTATACAATTTATTCCTTCATTCTCTCGGTAGAGAGATAAAGGAAGAAGTTGAGAAGTTCCCGCTTAAGGACTTATGATGAAGTACTCAAGAGTGCCCTCCGAATAGATCAAGCGCAATAGATAGTAGTAGCAAGACGTATGGAATAAGCGGGAGATTAATCATCTCCAATCAAAACACTACGACCTATCCTAATATAGTAAATGCCAATCAAGGACCTAAAATCCTTAACAAGAATCGCAGAGTGACAACAGATGGAGTAACTGACCAGGCTAAGAAGACAAATATCGTAAATACTCCACCACCGGTTAACAATCAACGAAACAACAATTTTTCCCCAACAATCAATGTGGTGGATTTTAATCGTCCACAACAACAACAGTAACAACGGAAGGTCCAAACATAGGGCCTAAGACAAAACACAACTGGATATCAAAACCAAAACCAAAACCAAAGACAACAAGTACAAAAATTTAATCCTAATAGTCAACAGTTTAATCAGAGTTTTGGACCACAACATACGCCAAACCAAAGAACCTAGAATTAAAATCCTAACTCATATTGTGGTTTCCACAAAATTTGAGTCCATGACACTAGGACTTGTCGTGACTATAATAAGTTCATGCAACGTTTTCCAGAGGAACAAAGACAACTTTTCATAGATATGTTCTTAGCAGATCTGCATCACCAGTGTCGAGACACTTTCACAAGAAGTCTCCCCTTAAAATGCACCCCTCAAGATCTTGATGATCCGCTCCCAAATCACAATAACAACAAATTAAATCCAAATGGGACTAACAAGGGTGTAATGACAAAAACAATGATCATGAATCCTCGAATTCACTAAATCCACTGTCACACCGTAATTAGGAAATCAGCCATGACCCAAGATAGTCGGTTTAGTGGAGCTAGACACCGAGCTACACGTGGAAGGCTAACTGGACACAAGAGTATTCCTCTCGGCCAAATCCAAGTTACCCGCTAGAGACAAATAACATTTGACAACCATTAGAAAAACCCCTAGGCGCCTATGATTTAATTAATGACCTAACAAAGACCTTCTCCCACATCTCCTTTTTGGACTTGTTGAAGAACTCTCCTACCCATAGGGCTGCTCTTTTAGAAGCACTAGGTTTAGGTCACTTAATTAATATCACTCCACCTCCCGAAACACAAGTAAATCATATAGATTTTGATATTCACCCTCCGGACAGCTAGATAGGGATCTGAGTTTATATTTAACATAAAGAAAATGCCAATAGACGCTAAAATTGCACGTAGAGGTGATCCACCTTATATTTACAAGTGTGGGTTTATAATAACTACGTTAAACGTGTAATGGTTGTGACGAGCAGCGATTAATATAGTCCCCTTCTCTTTCCTTCAAAAACTAGGGTATGGAGAAACAAATTGTTCCACGACTTGGAATACATTAAGAGGCTATGATAGCCTTAAAGCCACTTCATTGGTACCATAATACTACCAGTCACCTTAGGACCCAAAACAATCCTAACTGAGTTTTATATTATAGATCGGGAAACCAACTATAACATGATCCTCGGCCGACCATGGATACACCGTATGAAGGCAATCCCTTCTATGTTATTTCAAGAAATAAGATTCTTGCACTTAGGAAGGATATTTGTAGCAAAAGGTGATCTGAAACCATTCGATATACACCTAACAGACCTGAAGAAAAGGCCAGGCATTCACTCTGAGTTTGAACTCCCAACAAACCAGCTTAACAAACCAACCGACTCAAAACCGGAAGAAAAATTGATACCTACAATGGAAATAGAAGTTACGAACCTAGTCAAGAATATCCCAGCCCTCAAGGATGAGGCTAACATTGTAGAAACAATATCATTAGGAACTACAGCAAAAATTGTCGAATTACTAGAACAAGATCTACCAATTTTCCTGCCATTTGATTCTGTAGGTATGGGATATACCCTAGGAGTTGGTTCTCTTCCAGTAGAAGAACTCTTGCATGGTAGAAGTAACCAAAGCAGAAGAAATAGATGTAGCAAATGTCCCAACATCCATCTTCCCAACTAAATATTGGACTCTCCATTTTGATGGAGCTAGATGTCGTTATGGGGTTAGGGCAGGTGTGATCTTTACTTCACCCAAGGGAAAGATCCTACCATTCACCTTTAAATTAAATTTTGAATGTACAAACAATGGCGTTGAGTATGAAGCCCTCCTCCTCGGTCTCATCATAGCTAAAAGGCTCGGTGTTAACAACATCAAAGTATTAGGAGACTCACAACTAGTAGCAAACCAAGTCTCTGAGGTGTATGAGACTAGAGCTGAACATTTACAACTTTACAAAATAGTAGTATTAGACTTAAGTAAAGGATTTGACTTCATATCCATTGAGGCAATCCCATGAGAACAAAACCTTCTCGCATATTCGATAGCAACCTCGGCTTCATGTTTTACTCCAAACAGTGAGTTAGAAGACACCCGTTTCATGGTATCCCTTCGTACTGAACCGTTAGTAAATAAAATGTCAAATCCTCTCTTAACAAACATAGCTGAGAATAAATCTACTATCTTAGATCATGTTGAGAGTGATAGAGCCACTCTTGATTACCTAAACACCTATGTAGAGTTACATCTCACCCATCACTTTGTCCTTAATCCCGCATTCGTCTTCTTACTTTGGAAATCCCATGATAAAGCTTCCCCACAAAAGGAGCTCGAAACATATACATGGTAGAGAATGGAGAAGATATGGAACTACCTCCAAGCCCACTGAGTTTGAAGAAGGTAACACTTCTTTAATCGAAGAAACGATTGATATTAATATCAAAATGAAGGAAGAACCAAAGATCTTAAAACTAGGATCTTCATTAACTCTAGAAGAGATAGAAATACACACTCGAATCCTCAAGGAACATCAGAAGGATTTTGCATTTAATTATAAAGAAATGACAGGGGGGTTGCACTTTGCACATCATAGTACATAACCTCGTCACCAAATCAGATGCAAAGCCAATTAAACAAAAATTGAGACCAATGAAACCCAAGGTAGCTCTCATGGTGAAGGAAGAAGTAATGAAACTCCTCCATGTAGGATTCATCAAACCGGTCGATTACTCTCAGTGGGTATCTAATATCGTTCCCATTCTCAAAAAGAATGGGAAGATATGCATCTCGCATAGATTTACGGACATTAACAAGGCATGTCCTAAGGACGACTTCCCATTACCATCCATTGACATCATCGTTGATGCAACAACTGGATTTGAGCTTTTATCTCTCATGGATGGATTCTTGGGATACAATCAAATCAGAATATCCAAACAAGACCAAGCCAAAACCACATTCATAACTCCTTGGGAACCTATTGCTACGCTATTATGCCATTCGGTCTCAAGAATGCTGGCGCTACATACTAGCGGGCAATGACATATATATTTCATGATCTTATTCATAAAATCATGGAATCCTATGTAGATGACTTGTTAGCCAAAGCTAGGAAGCACTACGATCACTCGGAGGTGCTCCGCATCATTCTTTCACGTTTGATCGAATACGGTCACACTAAACCAAGAAAAATGCATTTTTGGTGTGACAGGAGGGAAACTCCTGGGTTACATCATATCATCATGAGGGATCGATGTAGACCTAGCCAAAATCTAGGTTGTTCTTGAAATGATCCCACCTTCGGATGAATCTGGAATCAGGTCATTTCTTGGGAAACTCGGTGCAATCCGAAGATTCATCCCAGACTTGAGCTTTGCTATTCATCTAATCAACAATCTACTCAAGAAAGATTATAGTATCGATTGGACCAAAGACTGCAATGAGGCTTTCGAAGCAGTTAAGCATTTCTTGTTGTCACCACCTATGCTAATGCCTCCTAAGCCAGACCACCCTTTAATCTTATATTCATGAGCTACCAATGTCTCTTAGCTTTGCTCGCATGCTTTGGATCAAGAAGAAGATGACAAAGAGAACGCGATCTATTTAATTAGTGAACATTACTCGATTATGAAACACATTATACGCAAGCGAGAGCGAGAATGCCTCGCCATAGTCTTCGCAACCAAACGCCTAAGACATGTCATGCTAAATCAAGAAACAAGGGTCATGGTAAAAATAGACCATTTACGAACTTTCCTCATGCAGGGTCCTTGTCCAAAAAGGTTGGATGCTTTATAACCTTAATGGGTGAATTCAATTAACTTTTGTAAACCAAAAGTCCGTTAAGGGACAAATCGTTGCAGATTGGTTAGCTGATAACCCGTTAGAAGGAGGTGATCTGGTGGATCTCGAACTTCCCGATGAATGCATATATTACATCAAAACCAAACCTCCCATCTTTGAATGTCCTTGGTATACTGATATTATTAATTATCTCATGGACCATACGTATCCAGAAGGTGTTACACCACAACAAAGAATGTGGTTACGCATTATCATAGCTAAATATGTTATTATAGAACAAGTGCTCTATCATAAGGCCTTTGATGGAATGCTTCTAAGGTGTGTTGACACAGAAGAATCCAAGAATATTCTCTACGAATCCCATAGTGGAATATGTGGCGGCCATTTTGGAGGTCATGCCACTGCCCACAAAATACATCGGATGGGCTATTTCTAGCCCACTCTAGAACACAACGATAGAGTTTGTACGCAGATGTCATAAATGCCAAGAATTTTCCCACGAGATTCACATGCTTTGGCACAAGCTCTACAACCAATCATGACTCCATGGCCCTTTTCTACATGGGGCCTAGATTTGATAGGGAAATTCTCTCCCTCATCAATGGATGGCCATAACTTCATAATCACGGCCACCGAATATTTTACCAAATGGGTAGAGGCTATGCCTCTTACCACTATACCAGGTTCCGTGATCACCAAGTTCATTTTAAACCAGATCATTTATAGGTACGGTGTCCCACAAATCATTATCTCAGATAATGGTACTTCCTTTAAGAATGACAAAGTCCATGAGCTATGCAGTAAATTTAAAATAAACCATCATACAACCTCCCTGTATTACCCTCAAGCTAATGAACAGGCTGAAGCAACAAACAAGATGTTAAAAGCTATTCTCCTTAAAATGGTAAAGGAAAACAAACGAGATTGGCATTTAAATTTATATCCGGCCTTGTGGGCCCACCGGACCTCAATAAGAACACCAACGGGAGTAACTCCTTTCTCATTGGTATTTGGCGCAGCAGTTCTCCCACTTGAGGTTGAGATACCCAGTCTCCGCATCTCCCTACAAGGGATTTTGGATGAAGAAGCTTATAGAGAAGCATGCCTCTCCCAACTAGAAAGCCTAGATGAGGCCAGATTAGATGTTGAATAGTGGAATAGGTCTATCTGTTGACTAGATGTGCCAAAGTAGTATAACAAAAAGGTCTATGAATGAGATATATATGAAGGAGATCTAGTTCTAAGACTAGACAGCCGGATCGATAAAAAGACCAGTGAAGGAAGGAAATTCCAGCCCAAATGGTTGGGCCCATACCAAGTCACGAAAGACTATGGAAATGGTGCATATCTCTTATGTACATTGGAAGGTGAGGAATTCAACGAAATAGTCAATTCCTTGCATCTTAAACGATTCTATGCATAAGTGACCAGCACTATTTGTATAATTATATCTACATTGCATCTTCATGTAGTTAGGTTCATTTTGTCCACTCGTTTCGTAAAATTTTGTGATCAAGGAACTTATTCTCAAATCAATTCATTACAAACTTCTGATGGTATTGGCATAAGCATTCTAATCATACTTCTTCATTTTCATAACATCATCACTTGTTTTGGAATCATTTCATCAAATAAAGCTAGATATGACAAAGTCTTAATGGTAACCATACCAAGGCCTGCATGCTTGTTCTCACTTTGGTTTCTTCCTAGGATAGGTGTCTTGCCTATGGTCTATTCTAGAAGCTTCATAGTGCCGCATCTACCCCATATATATATATATATATATATATATATATATATATATATAAGATCTTTGAAATAAAAACATACCGACATTTTACTCAAATAAATAAGTCAAACATAGATCAAATAGAAAATTTTATTTTTACACATTTCCTTGCCTTACCAACCTTCGGTGATGAGCTTGCATCTCTTACTAGTGACGTAGGGTTGGGAAAGGATGGGAATGCCCTTACTTGCCTGTGCCTTGTCCATGGTGATAAGCCCATGCTTCCTACTTGAAGCATGGGGCAAGGTGTGAGGGTTCTCTTGACAACAAATGTTGAAGGTCATAATCAAATAGTTCAAATAAACCTTTAAAATCTTGAGTCAAAAACAAATGAATCAGATGTCCAAAATTCCAACAGAGTTCAAAACCCCAAAAACCAAATTTTGTCAACCATGTGGCCATCTATGGATCTAAGTCTAGATAAACCGCAAAGCAAGTTGCATTCTAAACTATGGAGTTATTTGAGTAGAATAGGTTTGTAGCATCCTAGTTTGGTTCCACTAAATCTTTGTCTATCTCTCATCACTACCATTCAACAAACTTCATATCTTGTGTGCTTTCTAGCTCTCAATGATGAGCCCTCGCATCTTACTAGTTATGTGGAGTTAGGAGTGGGGCAAGTTCATCTGGTCATTATACCATCTTATCATCACGTCTGTCAAAACTATATGAAGTACCAGAAAATTGCTTATAGAAGCTAAAAGTTCAAAATCACATTGTGTCTGCATTATCATATATCAGCATCACGAAATACAAAAAAAAGAAAGCATTTGTATCATTTGTTCTCCATTGCATACATTCTGAAAAGCATATAAAAACAACATTATAATATACATGTGAAACAAATTACAAAATCCTAGATACCAAGGGTCTGATCCAAAAATATATATATATATATAATCAAGTTTCCTGTATAATGCCATCATGCGCTAGGCATGGTCAAAATGCTCAATGAGCCCGGAAAATACAAAATAAATCATATAAACAATCTAAGAGAACCAAGCGGCCTCTCAACCCCTATGAGATACCTCGAAGGTGCACGACCACGTCTTGGACTCGGCTACGCCCGGCACTCAATGCACCGAGGGCTCACGGTCCCGAGGATTAGTTGCCTCGCCTCGCTATAAGAGTGACTCCTCATTAGGCGCTCTCTATCCTATACCCATGCCAACTCACCATATAGAGGGTGGTCACCATCTTGGCCACATGCCGATAGGGGGAAAAAACATCGATATGCCTACTTTAGCTCACTGAAGGCTCCCTGCATCCACGGATAGCTCCACGTGATTCCTCTCCATGGGGATCATCGGGTATCGGTGCATACCCAGTGAATCAGTCTCACCACTCTTGGCGGTCTGCTGCAAGCAAAGAAGAAAATCAAATTAGAAATAATCAAAAGGTAAAAACAAAAATGAACAAGAGGAGAGATAGCAACTAAGACAATCCTAGCTAAAAACAAATATTAAGAGAAGGATGATAACTCACTCGGATCTCCGGGCCTCCAAGAGGGATCCCTAGGGACAGCACCCACCACGAGATGTCACCACCGACTGATGTCCTCCTCCTGTGCCTGGGGCCACATAACGTCCTACTACGGACTCATCCTCTCCACCCAAGTCTTGAGAAGGCGGCTCCTCTGAGACTAGAGTCACCCTCTCCACACTCTACTCCGCCATCTCCACCTGTAAGATCTCCTGAGTGTCATGCCACTCGGGATCGTTGTCCTCCTCTCCACCCGACTCACGACCTCATATCTTGGTCTCCTCCTCTGTCTCCCCCCTGTGAACTCCTCGGACTCGGAGTCTATATCAATGGGGTCATCATTGTTGTGGGTGGAACCGGCGTGATCGAAGTAAGGGTGCACGAGGAGCATCGGCTCTCCTCAATGTGCATGTACCACCCACTGGTTGTAATAGGGATGCCAGAGTAACAACAGTCCAACCCTGGCCTCTAGGACCTCCCCTAGCCTCCCGAACTAATCTGAATACTGGCACCACTAGGGAAGCATACCAATGTAAGGAAGGCCAAACTGCTGAGGCACTCGATCAAAGGGGTGTGTCTCCACCTTCCCCTGTCTTGTCCACAAGCTACCCTATGGTAGAGCAAGAGATCAAAGTGAGGGTCTCCTCGCCCCACAACCCTGCCATGGCCTGATAAGGTGTGGCCTCCATATCATCAGTGGTCAAGGAGGCAACTAGCTGGTGGGGTGCTCTAAGCACTGACATATCTGTCCATCTGGCTGCCCTCATGGCTTCGGGATCCGCCACCTCTACACCTCTCCCATAAGGGATGAAACGCTCATAGACCTAGCTCATAACTAGGGTCGGATGGCTCAAAGACTGTCCCTGTAAATGAACCACCCAGTACAAATCATGATAGGTGGTCCCAAGTATATCAGCTCCCCAGGCATAAATCCGGCCATGTGCCTCAATCAGTGCAATAATGGGGGACCAGCGGTAGAAGTAGAGTAAAGTATCTCCTCTCTTGTCCCCGATCAATCTCAAGGCAAGGATGCCCATAATGGCCTCGAAGAATCAAGGGGATAGGCAAGCTAGGAATAGATCGGACTCTCACCCCCTTCTTGAACTAGTGGAGACAACTACGTCTCCCATGTATGAAGCCCATTGTGCTATCAAAGCCCATGACCTTGCTGTCTCAAGCGTAAGCCATCTCCTGATGATCGGGACCCCCAAGATATGGTAGACATCCTCCAGGGTGATAGTCCACTCACCCCTGACTCTTGGAAATCGGAAAGTGTTCCGATCAGCATCCCAATATGAAAACAAGTCACAAAGTATGTGACTAGAAGGTGCAACATGTGGGACCCATGATATACGCAATATCTTGGCCCTCGAAGCGTATCTACTTCGGCTGAGAAAGTGCATCCAACACTGCTGGAAGCCAATCACACTCTCTCTCTCGTCTCCATCTAATATATTCCTCTCTCACCTGCATACACCCAAAAACACGCAAAAAGGAGTAAGTTAGTATTCAAATCACATTAGGAAAAATCATCAAAACATATGAGAATGCTAGAAACACAAAAATGAATTCAAACAAGTATTATTTTAGCATTCGCAGAAACCGCCACCAGCCGCCTGCCACCACCTCAGTAAAGGTGGTGGTCATAACCTAAATTTCCGCACACGTCACGTGCCTCGCTAAAATGGTCACCTAAAAACATGAAACAAAGACCATTTTGACTAAAACAAGGCCTACCCATTAGGCACCCCCTAAGTGACCCTATTAACACTAACATTTTCAAAAATAATCCCCCCATGATAAAGATTTCATCATTTTTACATTTAGGGTGTAAAAACATTAAATCAAGAAGAACTAACCTGGGATCTCGTGGGTCGGTGTTCCGCTCGTGGAGGCATGATCACTATCTCGTCACGAACGTTTTGGCTATACTCTCATCAAAAACTGTCACCGTGGGTCCCAGAGCTCAAAACCAATCAAATCGACACATGCGCAAATGAATAGGAAAATGGACCCATTTTTACATATATAGCATCTTGACTTGTTTTGAATGCCCTTTTCGCAGGTTTGGAGCACCAACGGAGGTAAGTTCTTAGCCCACCAAAAATGGTAAGTCCTCATTTCATATTATTTTGGTATTTATTTTTCGATTTATTTTATCTATCTGCACTTGAGTCCTCTTTTCATTTTGCAGGTAGCGGGAATTTTGGATGGCGTTGTTTCGACACGCGAGCGTATCGTATAATTTCTAACTTCCCATTTCGGGACCGCCATACTCGGACCCACCGTTTTACGCCTCTTCATGGCTAAAATGCTTCTCCGAGGGTAATATGTACGTACCCAAAATTTTAGGGTACCACATCACCGGAACAACGTTACACGTGCCCCAATGATGATACTGAGTCTCCTCGTGAAGGTGTTGGGATCCGAAAATCTCTCCAGTATGCGTTAACATCCCACATGTCCCACTTAGCCCCTGCATGCTTTCTTTTGCTCTTTCCCCCTCTTTTCCTTTACTTTTGGTCTTCGGTGATGACAAAACGCGCCACCTACTGGTGGTGGTCTCGTGAACTCCGCCCGTGCAAGGCGGTCCTGCCACCACCCTGGGCGGTGGTCCTTCACACATTTTCTAGAATGTTCTATTAGTCGCGACTCACGAAAATTTTCAACTTTTACCCACTTTTCCATCCGTTTTGCTTGTATTAATGATTACGGTTCCCTGGAATAGTGTTTTTGCATTGTTTATGGTTAAAGAGTTCAATTTGGTTTTCACCTTTGGGTAAATGGGAATTCTATAAATAGCTGGCTTGTGCTCAAGCAAAATGGCCCCTCAAAATTTGCCTCTCATTTTCTCATTTCAATAGCTTAGTCTTTCCATTTTTCTTAGGAATTCATAGTTTTCATTTGTTGCATGCATAGTTAGTGTTGTTTTGTTGTTAAAGCCACATAATCTTCTTGTGCAAGTGTTGTTACTGTTTCATACAATCAATTGAGGTAGGATAGTTCCATTTTTAGTCAGAAGCCATTAAAGTTACAGGTTTTGTTTGTCAAAAAGGATAGTTTCAGGTTCTGGATGTTTTATGTTGTATGACTCACAATAAATCCCGCTAGGAATTACATAAGCCAAGCTCTGTTCTCTTGCGCTATCCCTCTCCTACTCACATTGTATTCAATCTACATCCAAAGTTTCCATTATTTCGATACCAACTTCTATTGATGCTAACATCACACACTTTTCTAGATTCACGTGAGCACGAAGGAACGAGGAGACCACACTGAGGGGACAAAGCCACACACAATCGGATTCACCACTGTTCTGCAAAATCCAGGTTCAAGCTATCAAAGTTCTAGTTAAAACATATCAAATAGAGTAGTTAATCATTTCATTTCAATTAATCTCACTTTTGATATTGCACGGGAAGTTGTGGGGATTGATAGTTTTACGAAAGCTATGATTCACTCCTCACTTCTGAGGTAGGATCGAGAGTCTTTCAAATAGATTAGATCAGTTATTCAGTTATTTAGAATAGATTTACAACTACACAGGCAAGTAGCTATACTCGGTTGCTTTGTTTGTTTTAATTTCGTTATTAGTTTAGTTGTCAATTTCTAGATATATTAAATAATTGCTCTTTCAATTCGTTCAATAGTTTATCAAAAATACAAAATTAGTTTAGTTTAATTTTATATATGTTGTGGATATACTTCGTATAATTAGTTCATTTTACTTTTAGTTAGATTTATATAGTTTCTTTTGTATGACAATCACGGGACCTAGGGAGCCTAGAGAATACGTATTCGAGCCAATCGTGCCTCAACCCAATCTTGTTACAGTAATAATTGATATAGATCAGAATCTTAGAATCCAAGTCTTCCAAACAACAATAGACCTACAACAGATCAGCTCACAGTTAAGAGGATTAAACGTAGAAGACGACCAAGCACACACATTTTGGATAAACCAGCCAAACTACAGATTACCCTAAATAGGTACCCACATGACTGTAGAAGGGCTTGAAAGAGAGCAAACATTCGGTTGTGATCCTTTGGTCCCACAGCCAAACAGGAGATATCTTCATTGACATAGACACTAGCTTAAGAATTCAGGTTGCCAAAACGCCTATAAGGTACTCTGAGAAGATTGCACAACTTTTAGTCCTAAATATAGAGGCCGAAAAGGCATACAACTACTGGATACTAGGGATTAGGAATTAATTCCGCATATGACCATAAGAGGTCCACAACGACCACAAACTTATGGCTATGATCCACAGATCCCGCAACCCAATGAGTCCACAAATCAATCAAACATTGACACGGTTTACAGACGTTGGTGTTCAGATCCTCTCCACTTCCACCAGATATTATCACACAGTTATCCTTATTAGATATAGCAGCTAACCAAGCTAAGGATTTTGGACTAGACCAGAGAATCACCCATAGAATCTGCTATATATCCATAATCCATCTTATGACCTTGTCTGGAAACATATACGAAACAATTCTAGGTCATTTTCCCCGTATCCCACAACCTATAGATCGGATTACGCCAGAGCTTGATATTGATTGGAGCCTTCGAGCAGCCATCCTCGCCGAATGATCTATCACGCCAATTCAGTTTAGGAGAGCCTTCTTTACCTTAGATTCACAGATTCCATTAGTGAGTGTCGAAGATATAAGATTGCCTAACTAGTCCATCTATAGCCCCACATATATTCCATCCCCACCGGTTGTCTCGGCACGACCTCGGGAGGTCGAGTGTGAGGAAGATTACTTGTAGATTCCCATGCTCACTTGTCGCTTTTCCATCATACACTCCCCTTAACTCCATGTTTCATCTAGGTGATGAATGTCTCTAAGAAGCTTAATAGAGACACCATAAGTCATAGGGATCTAGAACAACATCTTGAGGAGATTCCAAGACCTCCTTGCACTTGTGACTCAACTCTTTCATCCTTCTTTTTCTCAACAACCTATGAACATATTTGAATTTCTTCAACTCCTAACTCTTTCTTATTTGAATCTCTCTAATTCAATTTTTGTTCCCATGCCTTATCTTCCCTCTTCTCTTATACTCTAGAATCTTGAAACCTCTTGATTTTTCTTAGAGGACCGTGAAAACAAAAATTGGCAATGTGACCAACATGATTATAATTATAACACACAACATCATTCTTACCTCTTGACTAGTATGAATTGAAACTCCTTCCATAATTCCATGAACCCTCATGTGGATGACCTTCTACATTATTTATCCCTATACCAAAAACATTGTAACTATAACAACAACCATTAAAGGAATTATCATACCTTGATGCATTAGGTTTTATAACAAACCTTGTCTTCTCATGGCTTTTGAAATTGTTTTCCATATGATCTGATCCGAAAATTGAATGAATTTATTTTCTACCACGGACCCCTATAGGCTTTAAATTATTTTCTCAACTTACCCCATTAAAATCAACTTTAAGAAATGCAAGAATTAAAACACACTACACACAGGTTGATAACGGATGTTCGGCAAAATGCCTATGTCTCTGAGTTCATCAATAGAACTGATTTACTATCCATTTTAACGACTACAATTCTAATACAATATTATAATCCAAGCATAATAATATTGAATAAAAAATAGAATGAGAACCTCATATTATGTATCATATTTGATCCAGTATTCACCTTCATGGTATAATGCCCTTATGATATTATAATGTCCCTATGGCTCCCTAGGTCGGTCTTCCATACATGACGTCCTCTGAAGTTGTGGTTCAATAAACCTAAAGAACAAGAACCTCCTCCACGACCACCGAGTGACAACATCTCATCTTATGTAGTAAATCCAATCTTCTTTTACAGAATACCCTATGGCTCTAATTCCAGGCTCCACAATATCTCTAGTGAGTTGATACGACTCCCGTAGTAATGAATACCTCAATGCCTCTTCATTGCACAGTGCTAAGTATTCTTCCGAAACCTCCATGCTCCCATTGTATGGTGTTAAGTCTCCAGATGTCAAGCAAACTACAATCATTGCCAATGAGCTCAATATTGAATAATGACCCTCCTCCGAAGCCAACAGTCAGACGACTCATCCAATGTACTGAGGTTCTGAGCTCTACTACTTCTTCTTTGTGCTTCTTCATGACCCTCGGCTCCATGGCATCTCTCGGGCTCCATCTTGAGAAGTCTCTTAGTGAGTTAAAAATAATAACTCTCAAACCATTATGAAGATGCCTATATTAGTATTATATAGGTATTATATAGGCATAAGGGAGGTATTATATCTCCCTTATGCCTATATTAATACGATATAGGTCTTAATCGTCATCATGCCCATACTATTACGATATAGGCCATCATGCTTATATTATTACAATATAAGTTTTTTATCTCTCCTTATTGCTTATATTATAATAGGACTTACATCTCCATTGTATCGCCATAATTAGACCTTCGAACTTCATCATTTGATCTCCTCGGCTCGGGCTTGGAGCATTTCTTCTTGAAGCTTTGAATTACCTATAGGACTTACCAAATGCCTATAATAGGCCTTCATATCTTTCACTCCAAAATATGGGCCTTCATATTTTACTAAGGCCACATATTATATCATCACCTCCCTTATGCCTTTTAAATCTCCTTCTTCTCCTTTCCTCATGCTCTGAGAGAGCTCCTTTAGCTTGGGAGGAGCTTGCATAAATCTTGAATGAGCTTGTGTTTTAATGGAGGGGAGGAAGTGGTTTTCATAGCCTTTGAGCCTTCCAAAACCTATTTAAATGGCTTATCACCATTATCCTAACCAACTCAATGTTGCTAGATGATTTGGTTGTAGTGCTCTTGTGCATAGGGAGAGGTAGTGGTTTTAAACCCCCACCCCCTCCTTTGTTTCATAGGTTTTTCTAACCACCAATGCCTCTACCACATGGGTCTTTGACCCCTCCACATGTTCCCTCACTATCGTCCTCATGCCTTAGGCTTTGTGTTGACCTATCTTGCCCACACATCAACCCCTACCTCATTTCCATGACCACCATGTGTCTCTTGTCCACACCGTGTTTTTCGGGTTTGAGCCACCACTTATCCACAACTATGTGGATTATCCCACATTTTTGGGATTGCAATGTATGAGGGCTTAATATAGCCAAGGACGATAAATGTGTTGTGGCTTAGGCCACATGGCCTATTTTGCTAGCCGATGCTGATAAAATAAGGCCAACTCGCCAAGTTATGGGATGGCTCATCCCACCAATCTGAACTCATCGCAATTCTACCAATGCAATGTAAAACTTGATACATAGCTCATCGAAGTTGGTGATGGGAAAAATGGCAAGCCACGTGGTGGCATGAGGACCCACCACGTGGTAATTATTTTTGTAATCATTGAAGAAGAATCATGTGTCAAAGACCGAGGTCCACCCAAACTTGACCTATGCCCGATTCGAATATGCCACTTTGTCGTGACATGCCAGACTTTACCCACCGGTCCCATATATGGTTGACTTCAACTTTGACTAGCCACCATTTTCACGTATGGGCTCCATTTTCTACTTTCATATATAGTCACCAAAAATCTTATGGAGTTAGCTTCCACCTATGGATGATCTTGGAGGATTTAGGGAACTCTTTTCCTCGTAATATCCTCCTTGGATCACACCTCCCCAATGGGAAGGCTTTTTTCCCAAAAAGCTTGTGAACTCCAAATCACGTTGTTGAGAAGAGATCTATGTAGTATACTACCAACTCCACAATCAAACAACTGATGGCTCGATCTCTAGGACTTGTGGCACTTGGGCTCACTACCTCCACTGCAGCACTCACTTTGACATCTTCAGAAGACCTCCATGCCTTCACTGTATGGTGCTAAGTCTCTTTCGAGAAACCTCAACACTCCCATTGTGTAGTGCTAAGTCTATAGATGTCATTAGACAACAATGATTCATCTTCACTCTACAAAACATAGCTCCTAGACCTTGAGTTAATTCCATAGAATCTGAATTGGTCCTAAGGAAGCTACATGTTACATGCAGAGCTATGACTAATCTAATGTCTATTGTTGATGATGACTTGTCAGGTACCATCCTACTACATGACCATAAAGAGCCTCTACACAGAATGAAGATGTGACCCGATGTCACGTCCATGATGATCAGCTACCATTTTTTTGTACGGTCATAATGCCTCTACATAGAACAACGATCTCGAGATGACACCAAAGTGAGCTCAACTATATGCACAAAAAATAGCTGACAAATATCTAAGCTTATAGATATGAGTATCCAACTATAATAGACACTCAAAAGCTGATTAGGAGATATAATGGAGTAATCCAAATATAAATGTGAGAAAAATATTTATTATGTTAAACCTATCCCACCAATCTAGACTCCACAAGTAAAATTGATGCCATCACTTTCAACTCAGCTTGCACTGATCAACCTGCTTGGAGAATAGCAGGTTCACCGATAAGAACAACCAGCTCTAATACCAACTTGATCCAAAATTGACTGAATTTTTTTCTACGACCACGGACCCCTATAGGATTTAAATTCTTTTCCAAACTTACCCCATTAAAATCAACTTTAAGCAATGCAATAATTAAAACACACTACACATGTTGATAATGGAGTTCGGAAGAATGCCTACATCTTTGGGTTCATCAATAGAACCGATTTATTATCCACTTTAATGACTGTAATTCTAATACAAAATTACAATCCAAACATGATAATATTGAATACAAAATGGAATCGATAACCTCCTATATGTATCAGATTCAATCTACTACTCACCTTTATGGTAGAATTCCCTATGGATCCCGATTATTCTTTCAATGTAATTACAATGTCCTATGGCTCCCCAGGTTGGTCTTCTAGACATGACGTAATCTGAAGTTGTGGCTCAATAAGCCTGAAGAGTAAGAACCTCCTCCATGACCACCGAGTGACAACATCCCATCTTATGTAGCATATCTCATCTTCTTTTACAAAATACCCTATGGCTCTAAGTCCATGCTCCGTAATATCTCTGGTGATTTGATACGACTCCCATAGTAATGAATACCTCAATGCCTCCATTTCACGGTGCTAAGTTTTCTTCCAAAACCTCCATGCTCCCATTGTGTGTTGCTAAGTCTCCATATGTCAACATACTACAATCATTACCAATGAGATCAATACTGAATAAGGACCCTCCTTCAAAGCCAATGGTCTGATGACTCATCCAACATGTACCGAGGTTCTGAGTTCTACTCCTTCTCTGTTCTTCTTCATGACCTTCGGCTCCATATCGCTTCTAGGCTCCAGCTTGAGAAGTTTCTCTCGTGAGTTAAAAATAATAACTCCTGAACCATTATGAAGATGCCTATATTAGTACGATATAGGTCTTATATCTCCCTTATGCCTATATTAATACGATATAGGTCTTAATCATCATCGTGCCCATACTATTATGATATAGGCCATCATGCTTATATTATTATGATATAAGTGTTTTTCTCTCTCCATAACACCTATATTATAATAGGACTTACATCTCCATTGCATTGCCACAATCACACCTTCGAACTTCATCATTTCTTGTCCTCGGCTCAAGCTTGGATCATTTCTTCTCAGAGATAATTCTCGGAGCTTTGACCTGCCTATAAGACTTACTAAATTCCTATAATAGGCCTTCGTATCTTTTTCTCCAAAATATGGCCTTCATATTTTACTAAGGCCACATATTATATTATCACCTCCCTTATGCCTTCAAACTCTCCTTATTCTCCTCGGCTCGTGCTTGGGTGAGAGCTCCTTTAGCTTAGGAGGATCTTACATAAAGCTAGAATGAGCTTGTGTGTTTGAATGGAGGGAAGAAGTGACTTTATAGCATTTAAGTTCTCGAAAAACCTATTTAAATGTCTTATCACCATTATCCTAACCAACTCAGTGAGTTGGCCGAGTTGGTTTGAGCACTTGGTTCGGAGGGGAGAGGTAGTGGGTTCAAAACCCTTGCCCCCACCTTTGTGCTTGGTTGGTTTTCCGACCACCGAAACCTCTTGGCATTTGGTATTATGACCCCACCTACACCTTAGGTTCTTGCCGACATGTCCACGTTCCCACATCGACCCCTACCTTGCTGCCATAACCGCTTGCCATGTGTCTCATGTCCAAACTATGTTGGTCGGGTCTTTTCCACCTCTTATCCACAACTATGTGGATTATCCCACATTTATGGGGAATGCAATGTAGGAGGGATTAATATATCCCAAGACGTATCGATGTGTTGTGGCTTAGGTCACGTGGTCTATTTTTCTCGGTTGATGCAATAAGGCTAGCTTATCAAGTTATAGGATGGCTCATCCCACCAATGTGAACTTGACCACAAATCCAGCAATACAATGCAAAACTTGATACATAACTCATAATGCATAACTCAATATCACTTGAAATAGCTCAATATATAGCTCATCGAGCTGACTGATGGAGAAGAATGGTGGCAAGCCACGTGGTGGCCTGAGGACCCACCACGTGGCAATTATTTTTGTGATCATTGATCAAGGATCATGTGTCAAAGACCGAGGACAACCCAAAATCAACCTATGCTAGATTAAATTCTCCACTTTGTTTGACTCATCAATTGACCCGATCCCATCTAGGGTTGACTTCAACTTTAAATAGCCACCATTTTCACATACAGGCTATGTTTTCCACATTCATATAGTCACCTAAACATTACGGAGTTGGATTCCTAATCTGTGACAATCTGAGGGATTTAGGGAGCTCATGTCTTTGTAATATCCTCTGAATCATGATCTTCCTAAGAACTTGGACTAGTAACCTCCTTACTCTATGTAGTATCTTCTTAAATCAACTCTTTTCCTTTTAGGTTCTCCTGTAACACTAGACCAATCATGTCTCCTATAATATATTGACTATCCAAAAGTCATCTAGATCCTTGGAGCTCTTTTCAAATCTTTGAAATGATCTTTCCTTACTAGATGCCTCAATCAATTCTTCCCTTAGAGACTCAATCTCTCTCTCATACTTGATGCACTCTTCTTCCTTAGATTTTAGGCTTGTTGATATAGTATCTACTTGAGCTTCTAACTATTTGAGAATATCTTAACACTCTTCGATGTTATCCAAATTTTCTCCTCAAGAATATGGATCATGTATTCATATTCATTAACTTGTGCTTTTAATTTCTTGTTCTTATTCTTTCATGTTTCAATTATTCTAAGACACCCAACAACTCATCTTAAAACTCTTCTTCATCTTAATTCATACATGAGCCTCCAAATATAGATCCTTCATTCTCGAAACCCTATCTCCTTTGGCCATGAATAGGAATTTATTTCCAACCTCTCTATGATCAGATTCAGAACTAGAATTAGAATCATAAGCATCACTACTTACCTATGATGAGTTGTAATCCTCCTTAGAATAGAAGCTTCTCTTGGACTTTTTCTTGTCCTTAACCTTCCTAAACTTCTTACTCTTATCAGACTTGTGGTACTTCTTATCATCATCGTGATCATCATCATGTTATTTTCCCTTACGATTTGGAGGGCACTTATTAAAAAATGTCGAATCTCTCCGATTAAAACACTTGAACATAAACTTAAATTTATACTTACATGAACCTATTTTCAGCTTCCTAGAAAACATAAAAATAAATTCATCATCATCAATGTTAGAGATATCATCATCTAATATCTTCTTACCTTTTAACTTCTTATCAACTTTGAAGGTTTTTATCCACACTTATCTTCATCTCATAAGCAGTCAAGATACCATGGAGTTCATCCATCAACATAGTACTCAAAGCTTTGATTCTTCTATAAATTTGAGACTCTCTGGATAAAATTTAGGAGTGAGAGATCTCAACACCATATACACTACCACATCTTCTTTCACATATTCTCCTAATCCTTTAATGGTATTGACAATTTGATCAACTCTAAGAAGATATACACCAATGGTTTCATATTATTTCATCTTTTTCAAACCGCTCATATAGGTATGTAGATTTCCAAAATTCACATTGGAATCACCTTCATAGATCACTTGTAACTTTTCCCACATAGTTTTTGAGAAAATGGAATGTAGCTCGAGGTTGATAGTGTGGAAGGTTTGGGCACACAAACATAGGGCGCACAAGAGAGCACAAAATTATAACAAAATACGGGTGCGCTCAAGAGAAGTTGGAAAACAAGACTTAGCCAATTTTGCGTCAAGGCTATTTTTGGAGTGTGAGTGTTGAGAACGCAAAGACATGAAGACTTGTAGTTCAAACAAAGCTATTTTGGTAGTTGCAATTTAAGCATGTTGGGAATTGGCGACTGCAGAATAGTGCTATGATTAAATAACAAACCCAATCATGCACACAGGATCTTAACAATTCCCCATAATCTACAGTAGTGGAAGTATAAACTAGAATAATCTAAATTGAAACAAAATACACACACATAACACAACATATACCATGGTTCACCCAATGTGGGCTACATCCACAAAAGATAGAGATCTCATATATATAATACAATAAGAGTACAAACCAACTCTTTAAATACAAGAGTACAATACATCTCTCCAAGAGTATCTCCTCTCCTCCATATCTCTAAACGGATCTCCATGAGTGCACTACAATTGTGCCTCCAAACACCACCAACAGATCTCACATAACCAAGAACTATTGCATCTTTGAACTGCTACCAAGTTCTTTGTGGATCTGCAACAAGACCTCTCACATGGGTCTACCATATGTGCAACTATGACTATGCACCAAGAAGTAAGTTTGTCTCTCCATCACTTTGCATAACCTGTGCAAACATGAAGACAACCTCCTCTACAATATCTAGATCTACATGGATCTATAATACAAGATCTCACAACAACTTGTGGATCTAACAATATAAGACTAGATCTACATGGATCAACAATACATCATGATTTCATGTATCTACAATACAAGATCTCACCAACATGTGGATCTACAAGAAGAAACTCTATGTGCTTTACATACTATACAAGCCATTATAATGAGACAATAATTATACAAAGAAAATACAGTAGAAGATGTTACCCTCTTCTCACCATTCAGATGTACCTGCTATTTCCTTCTGTATAGCTCCTTTCATGGAGACTTTGTCTTCATGTAACCTGTTCTTTCTTTCTCTTCTTCTTCTTCTTTGTCTTCATCCTCTCAATCTAGGAGAATTAAGGATCTAATTCAATCCTTCTCTTAATTCACCTTCTAAACCCTAGCTTTTATGCTTATATAGTCGTATATAAACTTAGGGCACTTAGCCATGCAATTACAAACAATAAATCTACTTTAATGCTAAAAATAGATATAATTCCCGAGATTTAATTAAAACATCATCCATACGGGTAACCGACGATGGTTACCCTAACCGATGGCAGTTCATCTCGCGATAGTAGTTCATCTACTCTTGACATGGCTTAATATGTTGACCGAATGGTAGTTCTTATGATGACCGAAGGCGGTTAATATGTTGACTTGACGGTTAATATGTTGACCGATGATGGTTAATATGTTGACGATGCTTGATTACTGTGTAAACCAGCCACATGTAATGCATGCTATCTATGAAGCAATTCAACTCCATAACCTAACAATCTCCCACTTGGAGATAAATTGCTAAACCTATATACCTGTACCTATACATCACCTGTCCTCTACACACCGTGAAGACCATCTATTCTTTCCTTCAACAATTCTCTCAAAAATAAAACTAGGAAGATCAAACTATCTTCTAAAATTAAGAAGATAAAAACATGACTTACCAAAGACCTAGCACAAAGCTACTACTGATTCGTGATAACCGAGCTATCCATACATCAAGCTCCCACTGAATCATAACACCAAGCCTCTCATGCAGCCAAGCCATCATGACTAACACACCTGCAAGAGCTCCCACTCAAACTGAAGTACTGAGCTTCAACTACAACCATAGCCATACCTGTAAAACCAACCATGTTCTCCATCTATCTATCCATGTCTCCATGCAACCACCAATGAAATTGTCCAAAGAAAAATCAAATTGGAATATGTGAAAGCAAAACAAGATCCTGGGTAAAAAAATAGCCCTAAATGAGTTCTACATGCAACAGTGGGTGATCAATCCACAAACACCTGCATAACTCAAAGAAATCCAAACATTGCATTCTGAAAATCCAACCTTGCATAAACAACTAGCATGTCCAAGAAATTCATCTATAGATAACATACGTATTAAGGACTAACATAGTAATAAGAGGAAATACAAACATCCTCTACTCATGCTCAAGGCATCTAAATTGTGCTCATAGGCATCCACGTGCAAATCAAACATCTGCATCATCATAGATTCACAAAACTGAATCTATCTATTGTCCTCTCAAAATTTCCCCTCTTTTGAAAGTCAAAATTGTAAAATTTTGAGTTAACACCTTTTTTTGATGTTCTGGTAAGAGGTAAAGTCATAAAGTTAGGAAAATTCTATGTTTTTGAGTCATTTGTGTGATTTGTGGGTCTGTCGGACATTTTGTCCCATGTGTCCCAAGTTCACTTGGGCTCCCTATTCACCGATCGGCCGCTTCATCCGAAATCTATTTTCTTGTGGGCCGTCGAACTTTTGTTCCAACTGTCCCAAGTTCACTCGGGCTCTCTGTTCCCGAAACACCCACGTCGGCCACATCGTGTAATTCATGTACCTTCATCCCTCATGTCCCAAAAGCATTTGAGCATTCTGTCCCCGCATCACCCACATCAGCCGCATCGCGCTTTCGCATCCCGCGTGTCCCAAATGTACCAAAGGCCATCTAGGCTAATTTTTCCCACTCTTCCCAATGCTTTCTTTTTGAGTTGGTGGATATGAATTTAACACACATTTATGACCTTCTCTCTCCTAAACGGCTATTTAATAGACTACCCCCTTGCATTTTCACACACTGCTTCTCATTGTCATTTTCTCATTGCTCTTGTGATTGAAATCCTTGCTCGCATCCCCATTTCCCCTGCATTTTTCATTTCGGATTCAAACTGTGAATTTGCCTTTCCAAACACTCTCAGTATGAAGATTAAATTCCAAGGCCAGGAGCAGGTTTCCCCACTCGAGTCTACCATTCCCGATATCGGGGATAGTGAAGTTCATCACCTGGACTTCGCCGATTTTTGGACCAGGTTGACAGACCCGAACCCTTCTCCAATGGCGCAAATGATTAATGATAGCGGTTTGGCATTTGCTACTGGTTTTCCCATCTCAGTGCAATGTGCAGACACGGTACTTACCTGTGGGGCTCACTTCAACCCCGGCTCGAACGAATTAACAAATATACACGGGGAGCTCATCACCAAGCTTGACGCTGCCACCATTGTTGCTGCCCTAAAAATCCCAGAAATGGACAACTCTATTGTGATTTCCCAAAACCAAGCACAGCACTCTTTGACCAAGATAGTGAAAAATACAAGGCCAGAGTGGCAAAGTCATGGCTTAAGAACCCTAAGAAAGGGGCATCTCATTTATCCAAAGCTCTGTTCAGGTCTGATTTCAATGAGGAGTTGTCTGATTTCATAATCATGTTAGCACGGGTCATGGGCTTGCCCTCTACTACATGTAACACCCTCTGAATCTGTTGTTACTTTCTCCTGGACATACAAGTGTTGATATGTGATTTCTTGTATAAGGATGTGTTCCTCGATTTAGAAATCATGCTTGATATGTATTGTAATTTCCTTGCAGATTGCAGATCTTGACTGAGTCAGAATATGATTAGACTCTTTTATTTATTTCATTTTGTGTCTGAATATTAATCTGATCACGGAATGAATTATAGAGACATTCATCTATAATATCTAGTCTTGGATCAGTGGAATTGATCCAAGTAATGCTTTAAATTTGTTTAGATCGCAAACCTTGAACAGGGTTGCAGGTATGGAAGCATTGTTTAAGGTGAGTCGAGAATGACTCAGGTGATCTTGATAAATGAATCGGTTCCCGATATCGAAGTATATCTGGAAGGTCTCGGACGTGGACCAAGTAATAATTCTGCCATGTATATTCCTGTAGCCTAACGGCTGTATAGGAGTGAATCCTGTTCGGAGATGCATGATTTTGGGTCTTTTCTTGGCATATAAAATGTTATACCTTACTGGAATTATTAACGGTTAGTAACCTAAAACTAAAACCTAACCTAGGGGTTAGATTAGTGTTAATCTAACCTAGACCTAGGCTATGTGTTAATATCCTAAGTTAGTATCTATGTGTAAATTGGTTAGTATGGGTATTACCCTAAATTCTAACCTAAGATACTAACCTAACTAATGAGGAGATTATGAAGGGGCCTATGGAGGGGTGCGAACCATGGGCGGCGTTTTCTATGGCAATTAATGCTGGGGATAAGGATGAGGGACAGGTCATGGCGGAAGGTTTAGCAGCAGCTAACTTGTTCTGACGTGGCAGGTCGCTGAATTTGGAAATGAACATGAGGTTTCATTGGTCTGTCGCCAATTCTGGCGGTCGGTGGAAGTTGAGTTTAAGCGGGAAAGTTGGTTTAATGGCATTCAATATTCTCGGAAGTCGAGCTCGGAACTCGCGAGAAGGCATGCAAACGGAAATTTGTGGGTTTGTTTGGCTTGTCGCGATTTTCGGTCTTCTCTCTCTCTCTGCTTGTTTACTGGTTCTTCGCACCAGTTCTCTTTGAGTTGCATGGCAAGTATGAACTGCCATAGCTCTTTTCTCTGTCATGGAGGATATATATGTGATGGAGACAACAAAATTTTGTTGGTCGCTTTATCGTGGAAAAAGAAAAGGAAGTTTGAGCTCTTCCTGTGGTCTGCTTCGGAAATTTGATCAAAAATCCAGGCATGTTAGGCCCTAACCTTTAAATATCTTGTTGTCTTTCAAGTGATTTCATTAGAACAACTCTGTTCAAATGTTTTGAGAAAATAGATGATTTTCTATGGAGATCTTGTTTGATTTTTGGTACTGTATCTCTTCTGGTTCGATTTTTCAATTTTCCTCTTGATGGGTGTTTATTAAAATCGAATTGTGGCTCTATTCCTTTGTGTATTCTTTCTGGTTTAAATATGTGAGATATTTATATGTAAAGAGCATGAAAGCTCGGCCTGTTTGGCGTGAGCCCATAGGATATACCTGTGTTGTTATAGACCACTGTATGTTGTTGATTGGTGGTCGCTGTTTCTTGTTGTGGAATCTGTATGGAAGGATTACATTAGATCTTTATGTTTGATCAGTTCTACTGCTCCTTTGGAAACTCTGTCGTGGTTTTTGTTGACAGTGTATAATGATACTTTTTGGGTTTTAATTGTCTTCTAATTTTTGCTAGGATCAGGTAACTGTTGTGTTACCGTAGTCTATACGACCCAGCAGAAGTTGTTTTCCTTGTTATTGTGGTAACGGGATTACTTGTTGACTGTGTATAATATTGATACATCTGTATTTTATTTTATCGACTCAGTGGAGTCTATGATTGAATCGTATGTTGCTATCTACTGCTGAGAATGTAGATTTATCCATAAGTTTTGTCATTTGATTTTCGTGGAAGCCTGGTAGAGGAAACAGGTCTTTTGGCCACTGTTATTTGAAATAAATAAAGGATAAAGACTTCCTGGGTATGCATTTTCATTTCTATGTGAAAGCTGTTCGAAAGTTTCGAAGCGGCTCAGTTGATTTCCTTGCTTGAAATGGGTATTTGATTTGCTTACACTTGTTTCATTCTGAATGTTTGCCATGGATGGTATAGAAGGATTTATCAACTAATTCCATCTTATACTGTTGTTGGGTTCTGCGATTATGGGCGTAAACCCGTTATCAGTATGTAATGTGTATTTATAGATTTATAATGGTTGTATTCTGAACGACTCTGAGGAGACGATTCAATGATTTATATTTCTATTTGGGCCGCTGTTCAATTCGAATATGTTTAATAGTTGGTGAATGATGAACCAGTGGTTGGAAGGAATGACATGTACTAAGACCTCTGTTATTTCCTGGAATTACTTTTGTGTTGCATGGATTTTGTTGTACAATTTCTTGGGTATATTTTTGTGTTCGTTCCTTGAAATCTTGTGCGAAAAATTGGTAAGACTTAGTCGGGTTTCTTGATTTGAAATCGTTAATTAAAAGTTCTGCCTGAGTTTTAGTTTATACACTATTTACTCGTCCAAAGGGAAACAGTGACAATCGTTTACCATTTCACTGTTGTTCAGGTTTAGAGAATTGAGGAAGTTAACTTGTATCTTCTTTTGTCTCAGTTGAAACTTGACTTGATATACTGTTGTTGATATTGGACATTTTGTCAGAGTAATGGTCTGTATCAGGTAACGTGACTCTGTATAAGTGAATCGTGAGTACTTTTGACTAACTCCGATTAGTACAGATGTATTTACAGGGTGTTGTGTTCCTTTCTGATTTCTTATAGGAGGCGATAGTGTATACTATGGCATTGGTAAGGTAATCTCTGTATGGTCTTATAGAAGCTTCAATCACTTATTGTAAATAAGTCTGTTGTTGACAGCGATACGCTAGAGGTTCCTGATTTCGAACTTGGTTCGAAAGCCTTACTGTGTTTAAAAAGAACTAGTATTGGGCTTAAGGCTGATATATGGATTGTTGATGTGTTAGTTGCTTTACAGGAGTTTTTTGTGTTTCTATTTCTTGATTTAGAACAGCGATCTTGCTTGCGGCTTGTCTAACTTGTTCATTTATATACTGGTTGAATGTTTTCATATGTGAAGACGGTTCAGTGATGAACTTATGTGAAAGGAAGTATGAATGGATTGGTTCTTTCTCTTCCTTTATTTAATATTTGTTGATATTTGTCTAACAGTGGGAAATTGTTTTGTAACATATTGGTGGAATCCCGAATTGTTATGTTATTTCTTTTTTGTGGAAGAATGAAACAATCTGACCAATGTTGTGATTTTGGATTCAATGATTGTTTGTGTACATTCGTTCCTTGTTTCTTAATATTTGATGAAATATTAGAAAGTGATTAAGACTATTTTGTAACAATGATAGAGTTACATATTTGTAATCATTTTGTATTACAAGGGCATAGTCTGATTATGTTTACTTATGTGAATATTGATCTCATTTAAACAGGGTGTTTAATGAAAACAATTGATGGATTGCAATTGTTTTAAAAGTTAGTGCTTATCATGCTCAGTTCATTGAACTGACTCATGTTGACTATTTTTGCAGATGGTTGCCATAAGAGGTAAAAGCAATGCAAATCTGACAGGCTGATCAGATTGTTTATTTGATTTATAATGAATTACAGCTTGATTTTATAGATGTACTATATGTGAAAAGATGTTTCTTTTCCGTTGAGCATTGTATCAAGTATGTTGTTGCATAAAATGTAATTGTATAGTTTTGAAAGGAATGGAAATAAGTGTTTGATACTTATGTGTAGTATTCTATTTCTGAAAGTTGACCTTCTTCGGTTTATGTAACGAAGGGGCATTGTTATCATTGTATAATATGGATGCTTTTGTGATTGACCTTGCATGAAAATGAGATTGAATTCTTATGAGTGTTTAGTAGTTCTAATTTGTTCTAGCAAAAGCAATATTGGATTTAAATAATTGTCTTTCTAGAAGATAGGTTAAAAATGAGCCTAAGGAGAACACTAAACAAGCTGGATTAAATTACTAATCCCTAGTCCTAAGTATGACAGGACAATATTAAATTGGATTCTTAATCATTTATATCTTTATACTAAAAAGTATGATATAAATTCAGTTAAGAGAACTGATATACAATCAAATGGAGTTCAGTTGGCAATCTCAAGCAAAGGTTATGAGATACTGTCCGATTCTGTTGCTTTAGAATCAGGTGTATTCTAATGACTCCTTGATGAAGAACTTGACCTTAATATCTCTACCAAGTAATGGGTTTTATAGAGGAGGGTCGTCCTAAGACGAAGAATCCAGGGATCGGAAAGGCTAAACCTTAGGGAAAAGTCTTTAAAGTAATTTAAACTCAAGTGCGTAATGCTTGTTACTGAGTAGATCTTTTCGAGGCGGATTTAAAGGTTGTGACACATAAGTCAATCTGCGAGTTGTACCTCCGAGAAGATTAGGATCTTCTCGAAGTTACAATAATGCTATGACTTATGGCGACACCCTTGCATTGATTGATCGCTAAGATTTGTACTTGAATTCGCGAGTTACCCAGGGACCGATTAAGAACGTGGTCATGTTATAAGGCTGCTAGGAGATTTGGGGTATCGTGACACCTTTGGCTGAATCCAAGGTTGAACCAAGTATGTCATCATATCCCTAATCCTCGTGAGCATCCATATAACATTATCACCTTGTTAATGCGCCTCCGAGTGATTCATTTGTGAAAGGAAGGACTGACAGAGTGAAGGTATAAGACATTCTATATAACATATGAATGGGGTGAAGGGCGTATTCCGGCAGTTAGATGAGTATGCGTTAAGGAATACGAGACATGAAAAGATGTTTCAAATCTTTGGCCAAAGTATCGCAAGTGGCTGATTGCGTTGTCCTAATTCACCTAGTCTAAGGGATGAGATGCCGATGAATAATAGTAACAATTATTCGGTTAGATTCCTTGACAGAGCATTCGAATCCCAGTTAGGGAAGAGAACCGAAGAGTAATGTGTTAATTAAAAGCACCAACTCTTATTACACATGAATAGATCGGTAGATGCCGAGTCATGGAATGAATAGATCGGAGGTACTCAGAGTCATTCTGTTTGCATATGGTTGTCTCATTATATGAATGGTTATTTGAATTGAGTTCTAAATTATGTATTTAGAACCAGATGCAATTATCAAAAAAAAAAAAATTGACTTGTTCTATTGTCTAAAATGAGGATGTTACACTACTAACGAGTTTCACTTCTGGATGTGCCCGCTCATCAACATTGTGTGTGAGGGTACTCAGAGCATCAATTGGGCAGAGATTATCTGCATGAACTTGATAGATCAGCTATCCAATGTGTAGCATACTAAGAAGTTCTACATGACTTCTTATCTGATGTATACCCTTGCAGCTTCCAGACAATGGTTTGGCTTCACCTACATTGATGCTCAGAAAGATGATCCCATATATGATTACGGCCTCGAGTTCTTCTAGCAATCACAATTTTAGAAGGGTGAATGATGCTTTCACCATGTATATTGTAAGACTTCTGAAAGTGACACTACCAGGAGATTCTCAGATGAAGCCATGAGCCTGATAGCGAAGTACGGAGCTTACTTCATTCAGTTCAGAAGATTCTCTTATATCAGGCTGGTAGGCTATGAGAGCACCCCTCTCAAGCTCCCCATGTTCTGTAATGACAAAATGGCCTTGATTGAGGTATGCAGGCAATTAGACAAATTACAGAACTTGTAGAGATAAGAAAATCACTGGTCTACACTTCCCCATATCTTTGGGGAACTACACATGCAAGATGGCTCTGGATGCCCAAAACATAGAAAGAGCCCTAGCTGCCATCACCATCCATTTCTTCAGGCCTAGAACCTGCTTCGATTTGAAGAATTTTATTGAAACGAGAATCTCTCCAATTACCATCATAGAAGGCGAAATTGAAGATTATTGAGTGGCCCATGCAAGAGATGATTTTGAGGCAAGGAGGAGACATTATGGCAGGTTTCCCCTTCAGCTAATACAGGAGCTTAACTTGTATCAAATCCCTGAAGGGCTGCAGGATGACAACACAAACCTGTTATCATATGAGTATGAAACCATAATCAAGCATACTCCTATAGAGGACATGGATTGGTTTAAGAAAGAAAAAGATGATTTGGCCGAGATCCTAGCTCCTGTCCTAGTAAGAACCAAAGTTTGGGTGGATAGAAAGATTCGTGAGCTAAGGAAGAACACAGGAGAATCCTCTTCCAAAGACACTTCGACACCAAGGAAGGAGGAACAAACACCCAGTTCAGAGGTTCCTATACAGACTCCTCCTGCCTCATCAAGTAAAGGACCTTACATCCTCCACTCCTTCCTCCTCTACTCAAGTCTATCAAAAGAAGGTGAAGGAGGTTAAGAAAGAGCCCATTGAAGAAGATCCTCTACCAAAGCATTCAAAACTGACCTCTGGGCCTAGAGAACATCATTGTTCTTAGTGAGAGTGAAGATAATGAAATACCAATTCCTGTAGATGCTTCAGAAACCCCAATGGATACAGAGAAAGAAGTTCAAAGCACTGAGCCTCCAAGCACCATTGACTCCTGTTCCAGAAGCCTTAGCTGCCCCACTCACATCTCAACTGGAAGCAATAGTAGTACATACTTTGAGTGCCATGAGTTCCCTTTCTCTTGGTCCTCTTGCCCCCCTTCTTCTTCCTCCTCCTCTTTTACATGGGTGCAACCTTTTGTTGATAGTAGGAAGAGGAAGTCCTCTTCTCGTATCTCAGGACCCAACTTTGATGTTGTGGCAGCCTTGTTGGGCACTACTCCTTCTACTCCTGCCAAGAAAGCCAGACCACTTCAAGAATAGTATCTGATGCCCAAGGTCAGCAATTCCTAGAGATAGCTAAGCCCAAGGTTGATAAACCAGAACAGGATTTGCAGGCTTCTGATCTAGAACTTTCAAGGATCTCAATGGGAGAGTCTACCCCTGAAGGTGAAATACACAACCTTCAAGAAATAATCACCAGGGTCATTGGGAGGGTGGAAAAAGGGCAGCAAACTATAGAGAAGCTGGAGGAGCAGGCTCAAGTGCTTTCAAGTTTCATTAAGTCGTTGTTATCTAAAGATAAAGTTTTAGATCCCACGCCCCTGACTGCTCTTCCACCACCTGTGATCCTCAGTCAAGATGAAGTTCAGAGCATCAAGGACATACACAAGTACTCCATCTATGGGAGGGCTATGGAGGCCATGGTGGATGACATGCTTGTTGCAGGGTTGAATTTCATTGGTGAGGCCTTCAAGATCAATGAGAAGGTAAATAATCTGCAACAGAAGCTCTCCTCCACCATTGGAAATATGGATAAAGAGCTCAAACTATGGAGCAACTGCATAGTAGACCTTCACCTCATGGGGCAGACTGATGAAAACCTTTTGATGGCAAGCCAGGTCTTTGATGATGTAAAAGATAATTTGTCAAAATCATGGGTTTTCAGTGTAGAATGGAAAATCAAAGTGTTGGAGGAAGCCTTAGGAGAATTAAGGAATAGCTGGCAGAAGGGAGAAGCTTTCAAGACTTTGGTAATTGCTGCTTTCAAGGATATTCACTACCACCTCCAAGATGAGACCTCAGGTGTGCCTCTCTCCTACAAGAAATTAAAGCTCAATTCAGAGCTTTTGTCAAAGAAAATTTGTTCAAAGAGGACTCCATCACTAAGGAAAAGATGAAGGAAATCTACTCTCTCCAGTCTGCCATTGAAGAAGCAAACAAGGAGTATCATACGCACATCGAATTCGACAAAGAGATGGAGAAATGTCTCGGATCTTGGACCCAGGCTACTGCCAACACATCAGTTCCATGTGGCAGGGACATAGCAGAGGCTTTGAAAAGGTTTAGACAGTGGATCCTCAAGTCAGTGGGCCCTCCCTAATCATGAACACTTGTCTTCTCCTCCTGACTTCTCTTCCTCTTTCTCTTCTCATCTCAGATTTATTGTAATTAGTTGGGGTTTTGCATTAAGCATCCCTTTAACTAAACATTCTAGTTAAAAGAAGTAGTTACCAGGTGTAACTGATTTGTAAAATTATATATTGGGCTCTCTTCGCCATTTTGAAGGGTTGGAACTTGGATTATTTTGGAAAGTGTAAAGAGTAATGAAGCAATCAATACAAAAGTATTTCCTTTCTTTGTTCATCTGATCCTGTTATTCATTGTTATCCGTTGAATACTGTTGAATCATTTGTTTACATTATGTCAAGAAACTTTGTGTTCTTGTAGATGTTACTTCTAGAACTTTGTGTCTTTGTAATAACATCTTACTGATTCAAATGCAAATGGTTTTGTTCCTAATCATTTTTCTGGCATATATAAGGAATTATTTTGTTATCTATAGTTCTGGAGAATGCCTTTCTGCTCATTTCCACTACTTCATTCCTATGTGCTTTTGCATTGGTAATCCATTTTATATTAAAACACTTTCATGATATCCCAGTTCCACATTGAAACTACGCATTGTATATATGTAAATAGGTTTTTCTTTTGAATAAGGGAACCTCTCCCATTAAAGAGGAGGGACTTCTTGTCCCCTGACTGTTGTTCTCAACGAGGTCCTTTTTGATGACCAACACTATCCACATGTATAAACTCACCTATACATCCATCCATATCATCAGCTCTCTAAAATCTTCAAGTCTGCCACCGACTAACTCCAACAGCCGAATATAAATTATGTTCTCATCAATGTCAATAAAAACAAACCATGTTAAACCATGCAACTAATACCAAGTGCAAATACCAACATACATGTCATCAACATACTACACAAACCAACCAAGATGAAAGCAAAACAAGGGCACCATCTCAAATGGTAAATAAAAATTGTTGTCAAACCTATGACCAAACCGACCACGGTTACCAGATGACCGACCATGGTTAACCATAACTGACATCGGTCTCTGTAACTAACATATTTTCTCCTTTTTCACCCTTCAAACTTTGAAAATTGCTCTATCATCTAAAACCAGCTGAATCAACCATCAACTGCCATCCCTAAGGAATATCCAGACACCACAAAATAATCCAGAAGTGACATCACAAAGCAATAAACTCAATATACCTGCATAATCCATGACTTCCCTCTAAAACCAACTAGTGCCTCTGCCACTATGTATAGTAGCAATCTCCTCTCACTCTGCATGTGCATCATGTATCCAATCCTGCAATGCCAACAACCATGGCTTGCTCCCACTGAACATGAAATTCCCTGCACTGCCTCTAACACCAAGCTCAAAAGCTAATATGTTAGTGAGAAATAAAACCAGATGAAAGAACTATAAAATTGATTCCCTTTCTTATCAAAGAATACTTCTACATCACAGAAGTTTGGACTTCTTGTGAAGTAGGTGAATCAACTTCTTTTCATCCTATGTACTCAACATATTTCATTATCTGCAAATGTGTCTAACCATGAATTTTCATTGAAGATATCATCCTTAGACTAGATATCCTTGTCCTCAAGATTCCACACAACCGGGAAATAAAAGTCAAACAACACCCAAAACATGGTGTAAATCTGTGCACACTATCCAAAATTAATATCAGTTGCTTCAAATGAAAGAGATAAAACATGAACCATATAGAGATACCTAACCCAAAGTCTCAATGGACTAACCAAGCCAACTCTATCCTCTTTCTGATCCAAACCATGAAGTGATCTGCATCGTTTTTGCCTGTACACACTATGCCAGAAACCTGATCCTCCAAAATAGGACACTAAATCAATCATGCCCTCTTCTACTATAAGAAACCATGTGCAAACTTGTTTCACAAAGACCTACCATGGTTCCCTGATCAACATCGGTGCTGCTGGAACTAACACAACGCCAAAAATTGGCATAGGTCACCAAACCAGGTGCCTACTCCGACCAAAGTCGATAGTTGTGTTGAGCTAGTCATTTCAAGAAGCACCCAACCTTGCACAAAAACTTAACAACAAACATACATGTAATAAAAATTGCACCAAGATGAAACACATCACCTTACCAGCACCAAAATACTCAACCGCATCTCAAAACCGAAAAACATGCTTCTCTGATGGAAACCCCATCTTCGTTCTATGCTATTATATTTAGCTTCTCTAATGAAGTCCATGCATCTAACTGCACAAAAGGATGCATAACTTCTCCTTTTCTCATTCTCAGATCTAGATCTGCAATCCCAAACATGCATGTGTAACCAAAATAATATAAGCACTTGCAATACCAAGATAAAACCATACCTCAATAACCGGATTTGCAATCTGACCAATATGCTTGTGCCTCCAAGAACCAGGGACACCTCAACAAACAAGATACCTTCCATGCATCTTCTCAATTCTTCAAATCTGTGATTTTTTGTTTATAACTAGGCTTCCCAGAAGAATCACGACCATATAACCGACCATGGTCACACTCTGCCGACGCCGGTTTCCACTAAACTCGACGCCGGTCACTTTGTATTTCAAATAACCTTACTCTTCCAACTCCCACTTGAGATCGAATCTCTTCCTATGATCTCCACATCAGGAAAAACAAACCCTACTCACATAAACCTATCAGTAAACCACTAACAATATACTGAAGCAAAACCTTGCTCTGAAATAACCAAGCTAACCAAGCTCTGATACCAGTTGTTGGGAATTAGGGACTACGGAATAGTGCTATGATTAAATAACAAACCCAATCATGCACACAGGATCTTAACAATTCCCCAGAATCTACAGTAGTGGAAGTATAAACTAGAATAATCTAAATTAAAACAAAATACACACACATAACACAACATGTACTGTGGTTCACCCAATGTGGGCTACGTCCACCAAAGATAGAAATCTCATATATATAATACAATAAGAGTACAAACCAACTCTTTAAATACAAGAGTGCAATAAATCTCTCCAGAGTATCTCCTCTCCTCCATATCTCTAAATGGATCTCCCATTAGTGCACTACAATTTTGCCTCCAAACACCACTAACGATCTCACATAACTAGAACTACCTGCATCTCCGAATCGCTACCAAATTCTTTGTGGATCTGCAACAAGACCTCTCACATGGGTCTACCATATGTGCAACTATGAATATGCACCAAGAAGTAAGTCTATGTCTCTCCATCACTGCATAACCTGTGCAAACATGAAGACAACCTCCTCTATAATATCTAGATCTACATGGATCTATAATACAAGATCTCACAACAACTTGTGGATCTAACAATATAAGACTAGATCTACATGGATCAATAATACATCATGATCTCATGTATCTACAATACAAGATCTCACCAACATGTGGATCTACAAGAAGAAACTCTATGTGCTTTGCATACTATGTAAGCCATTACAATGAGACAATAATTATACAAAGAAAATATAGTACAAGATGTTACATTCTTCTCACCATTGAGATGTACCTTCTATTTCCTTACAGTATAGCTCCTTTCATGGAGACTTTGTCTTCATGTAACCTGTTCTTTCTTTCTCTTCTTCTTCTTCTTTGTCTTCATCCTCTCAATCTAGGAGAATTAAGGATCTAATTCAATCCTTCTCTTAATTCACCTTCTAAACCCTAGCTTTTATGCTTATATAGTCATATATAAACTTAGGGAACTTAGCCATGCAATTACAAACAATAAATCTACTTTAATGCTAAAAATAGATATAATTCCCAAGAGTTAATTAAAACATCGTCGCACAGGTAACCGGCGATGGTTACCCTGACCGATGGCGGTTCATCTGCTGACCAATGGTGGTTCATCTGTTGACCAATGGCGGTTAATTTGTTGGCCGACGGGTTAATATCTTGACCGATGCCGGTTAATATGTTGACCGATGCCGATTAATATGCTAACAACCGACACTTGTGTAAACCAAGCACATGTAATGCATGCTATCTATGAAGCAATTCAATTCCATAACCTAACAAAGCGCCATGCAAATTTTTGGTCTAATAATAGAATCTATACTTAAAGTCAATTTTGGAAGATATATGATTAGTAGTTGCATGTTTTTGTATTCTCTTGTAAAGGTGCATGGCTATTTTTAACATGTAGCCTATTTTTGGAAAGGTGTATGGGTGGTGAAGGAAATTCCTCGCCTTTATATATAGGTATTTGTTAGAGTAGGTATTTACCTTAGCTCATGTTCACCTAGGTATTATATTTACCTTTATTGTATTTATCTTCACCCACTTATGTGTGTGGATATTTCTTTTATTTATTTAGATATTGGGGGATATTATCTATATTATATAGTTCTTTCCTTGATATAGTATTTTCTTTCATGATCTTGATTCCTTGATCTATGGAATTGACTAGATCCTTGATGTCTTTCTTTCCTAAATCTATGGTCTTGACTAGTTATTTCCATGATTTATGGCTTGATCTAGATCCTTGATGTTCTTAGATCTTTCCTAAATTCTCATGAGTTCCATTAATATATGATATTTTGTTTGCAAAGATTTAAAAGTTATTAGCCCATCTTATTGTCATGGTGTTTGATTAGCATCTATTTTCTTGGTCGATCGTTATGATCGGGCTTAATCCGCTTAAGTTTTATTTTGAAATTCCTATATTCTAGTAGGTGCTTAACTCAGCCCCCATTTCATTTTATTTGTGCCTAAGTGAAGGCACCATTTCTGAGGCATTTTTTTTTTTTTTGTGGAAACTAAAATAAATAGCCAAGCAACAAAAACATAAAGCATAATATTGAAAATCTTGTAACTTTTGCTTGGTAACTCGGTTTTGAGTGCCATTTTTACAAAAGTGTTTATTTTTCCATTTCTATTTCCATTGAAATATTTATTTTTAAAATATCACTATAATTATAAAGTGCCATATTGTAATATGCACTCATTATAAAGTGCCAAAATCTAGGGGCTTTTGTTGCATTGATTGGGGGTCTTGTTGCATTGCTTGGTTCTTACATTTCATCCAGTTGATTTTTTTAAAATGGCATCTACTTCTACATTAGATCATGTTGAGACCATTAACAACACATAATTACCACACATGGAAACCAAGAATGGAAACAATAATTAAGCGGAAAGGATTATGGGCTTTAACTTCTTCAGAACAACCAGTGTTCACTAGAGAATATGGGAAATTTCAGTACTAGTGCAAATTTGATGAGTGTATGGGTTTGATAGGAACTTATGTAAGTGATAGTCTTTTATTTCATTTAGAAAAATGTGACTCTCCTTTCAAAATATGGGAGAAATTGGAGGATTTATTTAGTAAGGTGGATCATATGAGAGCCATGCAACTTGAAATTGAGATCACCTCTCTTAATCCTGAAGATTTTCCAACAATTATAAACTATCTTACCAAGTTCAATCATTTGTTACACATAGTCAAGGGGAGTGGAAGAGATAAGAAAGATGAAGAGTGTGTTTACTTGATTTTATCCAAGTTGAGAGGACCATTCCAAATTTTTTATTCTACATTTTTCTCTAGCATGGATGCCTTAGGTGACACATTCAAAATGCCTAACTTAGAAACATTTTGTGAAAGACTTACTAGGGAAGAATCCAAATTGTCTCACCTTGAGTCTTCCACCTCTCAAAAGGCATTAGTTGCATCTAATCCTAAGGGCAAGGGAAAACCAAATAGTAAAACCAAATCCACCCCTTCTCCATCTCAAAATGCTCCTAAACCCAAAGAAAACAACTCAAAACCCAAGGAGTCTTCTAAATCCAAGAATAAGTCTAGCCGTTCATGCTCTTTTTGTGGGGGTAGTAATCATGAAGAACATAGGTGTTATAAGCGAATGCAAGCCTTAGAGGATGCAGTCAAGAAACACAAAAATTTCTATCTCCACTCCACCTCCTTCTAATCAGCATGGAAAAAAGCACTTAATGTTGTTGGGAGATCTCAGTCACCACTTGCAGACAGTTGGGTTATAGATTTTGGTGCTTCTCATCACATGACTTCTTCCAAGGAGTCTTTTGTTTCTCTAGGTTTGAGTTCTACTTCCAAAATTGAGGTTGGAGATTCTTCCTTTCTTTCTGTTAAAGGAAAAGGTGATATACAACTTGATGGTGGTAGTATCCAAGATGCACTATATGTTCCTAACATCACTACAAATTTTCTTTATGTATATCAAATTTGTCATTCTGGTCAAGGAAAATAGTGACTTTTACACCACATGGGCAAAAGTACAAACTTTGTTGGAGCCTCATTCACTTGTTGCTCAGGTATTGTTGATCATAGTTCTAGACTATATCACTTTGAGGGTTTTGATGACACTTCTTCTATAGGGACAGGATTGGTTTCTCATGCAGATTCAGAGAGTAAGCTTTGGCATGAAAGATTTGGACATCTCAATTACAAATATTTGAAGGAGTTGAGCACTCATGGTATGGTAGATGGTCTTCCTAGAGTTTCTTGTCTTGAGGGAGTTTTTCATGGTTGTGCATTAGGGAAACAACACCAAGATCCATTTCCTAAGAATTTTTCTAAGAGAGCTTCTTCACCACTTGAGCTTGTGCATAGTGACTTGATGGTTTTTCCTACCCCATCTTTCAATGGAGCTAAGTATGCACTTACATTTATTGATAATTTCTCGAGGCGTACTTGGGTTTATTTTCTCAAGTACAAAAGTGATGTTTTTTCACACTTCAAAGTCTTCAAGGCTTTGGTCGAGAAACAATCTTCTAGTTGCATAAAGAACCTTCATACTGATAATGGGGGAGTACTTCAACAATGAGTTTTCTAATTTTTGAAACTCAAGGCATTATTCACCAAATTTATTCCTCATACTCCACAATAGAATGGCTTAGCAAAAGGAAGAATAGAACTTTGAAGGAAATGGCTAACTATATGATGCATTCTAGAGATTTACCTCCTATCTACTGGGAAGAAGCAGTTAATTGTGCTAACTACATTCAGAATCACACACCACATAGAGCACTTGAGCATTTGACTCCAGAGGAAGCTTGGTCCAACACTAAGCTAGATGTCTCATTTTTTTCGAGTCTTTGGGAGCCATGCTTGGGCCTTTGTGCCAAAGAAGAAAAGGAAAGATTTGGATAAGAAGAGAAACCCTTGATCTTTGTAGGGTATTGTGAGGACATGAGAGCTTATCGACTTTTAGATCCTGATACTCATGATGTTATTTTTCAACACATGTTCAGTTTTGATGAGTGCTTCACTCCTCATGATTCTTCATCTTCTTCCATGCCTCTTCTTCTTCTTCATCTCATCTTGAGGATCCTTTCTTTGAGGAGGTTGATGAGGAGGTTATAGATGTCGTTGAGGATCCTATTCCCACTGATGTTGTCACTATGCCTAAGTGGGCTCATACTATAGTTTTCGAGGCAACACCTTTCATAGAGGATCTTCCACCCACTAGGCATCATCATGCACATTCTACAGGTTCTAGACTTTTGTGTCAGGTAGTTTTTAAGGATCCACAATCTTTTTCAAAGGCTCATGGGATATAGAGTGGGATGATGCGATGGCAAATGCTAGTATTCTTCTTTGATGAAGAATCATACTTGGGATTTGGTATCTCTTCCTAAAGGAAGAAAGATGGTTAGGTGTAAGTGGGTATACCAAACCAAATACGCAGTGATGGGTCCATTGACAAGTATAAGGCTCATCTTGTTGCAAAGGGTTTTTCACAAGTTGAAGGTATTGATTACTCTGAGACTTTTGCACCCATTGCCAAGATGGATTCTATACACCTTGTACTTGCTATTGTTGCATCACAGGGGTGGCCCGTATACCAGATGGATGTGAAGAGTGCCTTCTTACATGGAGATCTACAAGAGGAAATATACATGGAGCAACCTGCTAGATTTGTTCAGATTCTTCTCTTGTTTATAGGCTCCAAAGGTCTCTCTACGGTCTCAAACAAGCCCCTCGGGCTTGGTATGAGAAGATGGATTCTTTTCTTCTATCTACTAGTTTTTTTCATTTCCACTCCATCATACAGTGTATCTCCAACATGTTGGTGAGGATATTGTGATACTTGTCTTGTATGTTGATGATCTATTACTTACTGGCAACTCTTCTTCCCACATTCATAGACTATTCAAAGGGCTCTTTCTACACAGTTTGACATGACAGATCTTGGGTTATTGCATTATTTCCTTGGTTTGTAGATTTCTCAAATATTTAGGGATTCATTTGAGTCAAAAAAAGTACACCCATGATCTTCTTCAATGCTTTGATATGGCTGATTGTAAGCCAAGTCCATCTCCTTTTCAGTCTGGGTTACTCTTACTTCCACATGTACCACACCACTTTGTGATCCTACATTGTATAGGCAGTTGGTTGGGAGTCTCATGTACTTGACCCATACTCACCTTGATATTTCATTTGTAGTAGGGCTTGTATCTCATTTTGCACATTCTCCTCATAATAGTCATTGGCATGTTGCTAAAAGGATTTTGCACTATTTACAGGGCACTTCCCACTTTGGCCTACACTACACTAGGGTTCTACTCAGTTGGTTGGGTATACAAATTCAGATTGGGTAGGTTCTATTGATGATAGGCATTCCACTTCTAGCTATATCTTTTTGTCTTGGTTCTTCTCTAGTTGTTTGGGCATGTAAAAAGCAACAGCTATTGCACTTTCATCTTCATAGGTAGAGTACAGGCAGCAGTTATAGTAAGAGTCAACAGATTCTTTGGCTTCGACAGTTATTGATAGAGTTTGATTCCCATAGATTCACCGACTATACTTTGGTGTGACAACCAAAGTGCAATTCACATTTCTCACAACCCAGTTGAGCACCAATGAGACCAAGCATATTGAGATACACATCCACTTCATTCACAACACATTCAGGATGGAGTTCTTTTCTTGAGTACATTCCAACTCCAACTCAAGAGGTGTCATGAACATCTTTATGAAGCATTTGCATCACCTCACTACCTTGAGTTACATGGAATGCTTGGGGTTTCAAAGTTGTTCTTGGGGGTGTTCGTGAGAACATCTTCCTTCTTCTTCTTCTTCTTCTCTCTTTCTTTCCTTCTAGCAGATTCTTTCCTTCTTTTGGTTCGAGATTTCTTCATGGATATATTGTACATGAGTACCTCATCAGGCCTAGTTTTCAGGACTCATACTGTGGACATGTCACTTCTATTTTGGCCCCCTAGCTTCACTTGAGGGGGTGTTAGAGTAGGTATTTACCTTATCTCATGTTCACCTAAGTACTTTATTTACCTTTATTGTATTTATCCTCACCCACTTATGTGTGTGGATATTTCTTTTTATTTATTTAGATATTAGGGGATATTATCTAGTTGTTAGGTATAGTTCTTTCCTTGATCTATGGTATTGACTAGTTCTTTCCTTGATCTATGGTATTGACTAGATCCTTGATGTCTAGTTCTTTCATAAATCTATGGTCTTGACTAGTTCTTTGATGACTAGTTATTTTCATGATTTATGGCTTGATCTACGACCTTGACTGGTTCTTAGATTGTTATTCCTTTCCTATATAAGCAAGGCCCATTCTCATTGTATTTCATTGAGTTCCATAATAATATATGATATTGTTGTTCATTTGTTTGCAAAGGTTTATGTAAATTTATTCTGGTGAATTGCTTTCATCTTATTGATCATGGTGTTTGATTAGCATCTATGTTCTTGGCTTGGTACGATTTGGTTATCATTCCTTTTATTATTGGTTTACATGGTTTTTAGATTCGATTGATATTATTTTGATTATAGAGTTATGTTGTTGGTTTTGTTCACGCGTATGACTCATAGTGACACTATTATGATGTATGAAGCTTTTGTGTTTTACAGTACTTAATATAATGGATACTATTGGCTAGATATTGGTGTTAGATGTGACTGAATATGGTTCTTGCATGGTAAATCTCATTATAGTAATTGTTTAGTCAATATTTCCTATGGTTAAGATCTAGATTTGGTTCATGCATTGTGGTTTAATTGATTACCTGTTATGAGTATGGATATATACATACTCAATCATGCTAACATTCTAGACAAGAAACTCTAAAGAGGGACCTAGTACCCTTGTGTGCTTTGGGTGAGCACTCAATTTAGGTTGAGTGATGTGTCAGCGTGCCTTGGGCTATTTGCAGTGAATTCTAGGCTACATCATTGGTTCCATTATCGGGACCTCTTTCTCAGTTGTTTTTCAAGATGTTGTGTGATGAAGACATATCGGTTGACCTTGGCCAATATTGAGGAGTGGTTAGAAGATCTAGAAGAAGAGTATGCTCATGATTCTATCTTTTAGACCTTATTTTAATGCACACGTGTGGGTTGAACAAAACCTATATCATGAGTTGTATGATACATTATTTTCTTATTTCCTATAGAGTTATACGAGTGGCTAGTTACTTACACGTCTAAGAGGAATTGGAGGTTTCACACGCTTGTGTGGATGCAGGAATAATTCCAGGCCTTGTATGATGTAGATCTAATTTGGATGTGCTTTGTAGATGTTTGGTTCCGTGGTGTTTTGAATAGCTACATAAAAGAATACATAGTTTGGACTTATTATTTCCTAGAGGTTACTAAGTTTTAGTTTTGCACAAACCCAGGAGGATCGTATTTGTGCGAACCCGGAGGATCGTATTTGCGCTATTCGACTAGCGATCAAGATCTTGATTGTAACCCTAGATTTGGAAGAGAAGTTGATGGCTAACTAAACCCCACCATGCATGGGGGTAGGAGTACGATTGGTGAGGATGGAAGACCTAGGCTGCGAGAGATAGAGGGAAGAAAGGCGGCTTAAGTTTAATGAAGCACGCGAGAGGGATCTAATGAAACAACAAGAGATTGCGAAAAGAATGGTGTTCTGACAGAGAGATGACTCATGAAGGATTTAGAGATCACGTAGAGGATGTAGATGTAGATCAAGAATTTCGCGTTTTGTTACTGTCCCAGTTAATGCACCAAACTAAACACAAGAACCACTGAAAAACCTCAATGAAATTGATACCATTATGAAGATGTAGACGGATGCGGAAGCCGTGTAATACAAGACGGGCGCACACGAGCAATTTGCACAATAGATCCGAGTAACCTACGTACGAAAACACCGTGCTTGTGAGAAAAGATGGCGTTAGAAGATATAATATTGTGAACAACTTTAACCAGAAGCGGGTCCGGGAAGCGATGGGCTTCCTTGGCGGATGTCAGTCCACGTTTTCAATAAAGAAAAGGAGCATACATGATAAAGGATGTAAATAAAGACTAGATTTTCTGATTGCAGTAATATGTCCAACAAAAATGTTCAGATGAGCAAATTTTGAGACAAAATCAATGAAATGAAGGCAGGGAAATAATACTGGATTTGTGTTACCTGTGACCTTTTACCTGTCTGCGAAGAAATCAAAGGCGTCGCATGCAAGGTCTCATGGCGGCCGATGTTATCGGCGTCATGGGCCGATCGGCGTCGATCCACTTCAAGATGTCAATGTCAGCGAATCAAGGCATCCAAACAATCGGGGGACCTAATAGGATTGGAGGATTGGAAGGTGAATGTGGTCTGCTGGATGTGTCGAAGTTGGCGAGACACTTTGGAGCAGAGGTCACCCAAGATGATAGATGGTGATGCGGCAGACTGATATGGCACATGATTTATATTGCTCCTCTCGAGGATTGATTTGGACATTCATCCCTAATTTGATACAATTGATGCTAAGAAGATCTCTTTTCTCTCAATCTGTATCTTTCGCTCTTATTCGCTTTTTAGAGCTCGTTCGTAATCTCTTCCGAGCCTTCTCTTAAAAGTCTCTTCTTGGTTGATTTTTCGCCCATGTAGAACTGAAGCCCACAATATGCTTTATAATGTAGCGCCGCTCTGAAAATCGGCGCCCGACTCATATGTTGTCGGCGCCGATCAAGGGATCAAGACTCCATTGAGATGGCTAAATTGATCGTATTCGAGAAAGATAAGACTTATCCCACTACGGAAATATCCCGCACAGGGAAGATTAAAAATGGATAATGCAATGAATACATGGGTAGAATAAATTTGGGGTGGATAAGTGATTAAGATGCATGAAGAAGCGTAATCAAATATTTAATATTTAATCACTCATGGATAAGATGTGATGGGATGAATTAAATTTGGAGCAAGCTATTAAATTGCAGAATTGGATAATATCCCAAGGGGATAGTTGGTGGCGTAAACGTACCCCAAAGTTACCTAGGCAAGTAAAAAAGCGGATGGGAGGGACATTAAATTGAGTAACCAATTTTATGTGTCTACATTTGCCCCTTTTGTCAAGTAACTTGCGGCGATAAGCAAGGTTATGAGACAAAACAAAGGGGATGGAAAAAGAGAAGAAATTGTGGTGATGTGATCCCCCTCAAACTAGGGGATGGGATGAATGATAGAAAAGACGGTCCCGAGTTTGAAAGAGGTAGATGAAAATGCAGGATGCCCCAAATGGATGCATGGAGGTAGATCGATCATTGAGGATGCATTAAAATAAACACCGAGGCGAAAAGGGTTTTCTTTGACAATCCTAAGGAACTCACATTGGTAGGGAAAACTACAAACTGGTCTCCTCATGAGACGACGTTAGTGCCCTCTGGAACCAGCGAAGTGGAAGGAGAAGCTGCGCAAAAAAACCACGACGAAAGAGAGACACATTGGTAGGGAAAACTAGCGGTCTCCTCATGAGACGCGGCGTTAGTGCCTATGATTCCCGTTTAACTCTAAGTCTGCCGAAAGATACAGTGTCCTACTAATGGGAACAAACCGAAATAGACAATGACATCTAAAAGATGTGCCAAAGGCAAGATTCAAGAGGTAAGACACAACAATGATCGGATAGACGAAAAAGCTAAGTATCAACACTATGGAAAAATCGAGCGAAAAATAATCGGCGCCGCACCAAAACATCTAACCGTCGACCCAAAATCGGCGCAGACCAATCGAGAGCATATAAAAATGCGAGTTCGGAAAACGTAAGCGATTTATTTTCAACGTGACGATTGATTCGAGAGAGAGATAGATTTGAGATTTGAAATCCCAATGGAAGCCTCATTGCGGGAGCGGACGAAGCGCGAGGAGGACACGACACAGGGTAAGTGATTATAATCGAATCCCTTCGTCGTTATGATTTTGTTTTTTTGTTTGATTTTTTTTTTTTTTTTTTGGATACGAGGCTAAAAATCTTACTATTTCGGCCGGAATTTAGCTTTCGGCGCCGATTGGTCCAATAATCGGCGAAAATCGAGCTCCGACTAAAATTTATGATCGGCGTCGATTGAAAATAATCGGCAAGCCCAAAATGAATCGAACGGCGCCGATTATCAAATCGGCCTCATCGATAAGTTCATTGATTATTATGTTTTGGGAAGATGTGATTTATGAAAACAAGAGACTAATTATGCTTTTGATGTCGTGGATGCAGCACGAGAGACTCTTCACATGAGGGATGCCATCCCGAGCTGGGCTAGTAGAGCGATCACGCACTGATGTATAGCGGATCTGACGGCCCCATGGCATTTGTGAGCTGGCAGGGCTCAAGAGGATTTAGATATTATAGGCAGTGCCACGGGATGTGGAGCTCATGCGAACCATAGTGCGATTTAGGTGAGACAGACCACACGTGCACATTTTGGTTTTAGGAGCGGGTGAGATGACCTTATCACCCACGAGGATGTATACAGAGATCCTCCCAGAATTCACCCAGAATTGCAGGGACCCGGGGTGAGATCACACCCCGAGAAGCGTGCGGCGGGCCACCTGAGTGCGGTTGTGCAGACAGGCAGGCGGATGATTCGGAGATAGTATCTCAGGCGACGTGAGGATATCCTCACCGATGGCAGACGAGATAGCCCTCGGGAGCGGCGGATAGCCCCGATTCGAGATGGCTATATCTTATTTTGCCTGCCAGGGCTCGGGAGGTAGGAGATTCCATTTGCTACTCTTTGCTAGGTGCAAGTGTGCGACATCTTGCGGTACGAGACATTGTATTTTACTTTCGACATGCCCCGTGCTCGCAGTTGCACTATGAGCTATGGATGTACACCTCTTTTGCAGTCGGAGGGCCAGGGATTGGCGTTAGCTTTGTGCTCCATTTGCTTTGGCGTATGAGCACATAGCGGTAATTAGGCCATCCGGGCTTAGTGGATGCCGGCAAGCGGTGGGGTGTGGACTATGGATTTCGGAGATAGGCGGGCTGACATGGCCGCCAGAACCTGGTAGATCAGCTGAGTGGTACTCGGAGCATTTTAGGACGCTTACACGCCGAGATCGGGTTATGCGGAGACCATATCGGGCATTTCGAGTATGGGTTGGTCGAGATGCTCACTTGGTAGCATTGAGACGGGAGCTGAGAGTGGTCGGAGGTCGCGGACCGGACATGTGAGGCCGGAGTCCCATTCATGCGATATCTTAGGCGATTTTGGTCTTGTACGAGGCCGACGCACGGCCACATATACGCCATATAAGTGAGGATGGCCGAGAGGCAGATTTGCCGATTTTGATCCCGGCCAGGACCCGAGAAGAGGCTCCACCTTCGGCATGAGCCAGTGATGATGACGCGGGGGTGGATGAGACTATACAGCGTGGTATGACACGAGCTTCCACGACATCTCCCGCCCTCGATAGATCTTTGGTGAGGAGGACATAGGCTGCGACACTGGAGACGGACTAGAGGAGAGCATGCCACCTTGTCTGACACATCGGGTAGCTCACAGAGGAGATCGGGGCCTTGTGAGAGAGGAGAGGATTCCCGGTGCAAGAGAGAGACCACTTTATGCGCGCCGAGGAGCGAGATACGCGCGATCCAGCGGCGGGACCGCTATTTTCGGCACGGGAGGCCCTCGGGGCCAAGTACGAGAGACCGGTGCCATATCGGAGTCGAGCACACGAGGCACGGCTCTGGAGGATACCACCGCGAGCGCCGGCCAGCTCCCAGGCTGCACTAGCGGCCTCGTTGAGCAAGATACTTTGTGAGCCTTGAAATACGTACCAGTCTCTCCCTTCTTTGAGGTGAGATATTATGAGGATGCCCTAGCGCAAAGCCATGCCCCGGATGTGCCTCGGTATGGGGAGAGGAGGAGGAGAGCGAGGATGGCTACAGGCGAGCGGAGCCTCGGGCGGGAGGAGCAGGAGAGATCGAGGTGGGCCGAGACCTCCGGCCAGGCAGTGCATCGAGCTCGGTGGCGGCGGCCCGGGAGAGGCAGTAGGGTGGAGGAGGGTGGAGGAGATAGTGTCCTCCACGCTTGGATTTTACTATATAGAGATTTGATAGACTTTTGTATTTGTATAGTGATGTAGCCTCGATTGGAAGGCATTGTATAGATGGCTCGATTGGAAGCCACCCATTTTTGTAAAAACACACATGTATATATATAGATTGATCTCGTTACTTGGCACATAATTGTGCTCATGTTTTTTTTTTTTTTTTTTTGGTTTTGATATACATGGATAGATGGATATAGATAGATGTTATTGGATGACATATAATCGATATTGATAGAAAACAGATGTGATTGGATGAATGGAAGAGTGACTGGATACGATAGAGGTGATAAATGATATATGTGAGCAATTAAC